>APFE030494166.1:95170-181138 GCA_000404065.3 Pinus taeda | reverse complement strand
CAGCAGAAGTTCCCTCATCTCATGGAGGAACTCAATGCAATGGGGACCATTGCTTCTTAAGGGGGGAGGAATGATCCAGGTGGATATTGGTGGCCACCCGCTAATTCCACTTGGATCCGCACTAGTGCTTCTTTCATTTTTCCAGTTTCCTTAATTATAGCACAATTTACTATTTTTAGGAGTTTTTCGGGTCCTAAACTTTCGAAGTCGTTTTGAGGCCCTAAACGACGTTTTTTGGGAAATCTACTGCCAACGATTTTTTTATTATCTAAAATCGTCTTTTCCATCGTAGTCCTCGGAGATATCTTTCCAATGGGCTATCATGCACGTCAAACGGAGATAATATGACCAATTCGCGACCCCAGGAACTTGGCTGTCCAACTCACCCCAACGGGGCCCACAAACTCTTGGTGTTACATCTCCTCGGGTTAGGGTTTTGGTTGTTTAGGGTTTTCTCTTATTGTTCAGTAATAAAAAGGCCCTTAAGCCTCATTGTAAGATAGTTCAGAGGCATGTAGTCGCCACATCTCTTCTCAGAGATAAGCTACTATCGCCCTAGCTGGTTTATTTCCATTTCTGTTTGTAAGCATATTTCAGTATTTTACATTAATGAAATGAAGTATTATTTCCGTTGCATCTTTGTATTTATGGTTATCTCTATAATTTGTTGCGTTCCTGTTTAAATCCGAATCATTTGTTTTTTCCTTTTAAATGTTATTGCAGCAAGCGTGTTTATTTCATTTCTGTTAGCAGCATTATTGATTTATCATTTTTAGTTATTGCTTTAGTATGGATTGTAAGATCAACAACTGTAAAGGACATTGGCTATCGCTGCCTAAGTTCTCAGATTGTGGATCTTGTTTATGTTTGATTTCATTTACATCCGTTTACAGGGGAGAGAGTTATCATTACTGACTCCTCGACTGATGGTTGTTTGAGTGAATGATTTATTTCAGAACATTTTAGTTTCTTGCTGTTCCAATTAGATTTTGTTTCCAACTTTCATTTACTTTTGGATTTTAAGCACTACTGAAAAACATTACTCTTGAGTAAATAGCCACCTTAGGCTGAGTACACTCTTGAAATAAAAAGTCGTCCCTGGGTTGACAATTAATGTGAAGATAATTAGGAGTTAAAAAGACACCTTTTTATCGCTCAACATTTTGGCGTCGTTGCCGGGGAGAGTGTAGCCATTTTTAAAGAGTAGTGTGCATCTGATGAGTGCTTGTTAGGAAAGAATTGGGTATTAAAAACGGAAGGTAAGAACCTGCGTACAGAGCATGTAGAAGCCCTGCTCCCCCACCCGCTTTCCAACAGAATTGTTAAAATTTTTTTTAAGTAGAAATAAATGTTTGAATTTTTGTGTGAATGACTAAGAAAAAAATAGAAATTTTGAAAAATAAATCTCATTATTTCTCTCAAGTGGTGATGTAAGCACCACCCATTTCACTAATTAATTGACAGGAACATTTGAAGAAGGAGCCTCAAAGAAACACATGAAGAACATCTTCTATTATGGTAAGAAATGGCTCACATTTCTACTTTTGAATTTCTTATCAAAGATCTAGGAGGAGTGACACAAATTCACATAATTCCCCCATCTTCTCTACCAAATTTTCATGGCTTGACAAATGAAGATCTAGATACATTCTTATTTGAGTTCGAAATACTTTGCAGAGGATATGATTATTACATTAATGATCAAAGGTTGAAAGTGTTTCCTGTTACTCTAAAAGGAGCAGCTCTCCAATGGTTCATGACCCTAGGTGGGAACTACATCCAAACATGGGAAGACATGAAGAACATATTCTTGAAGAAGTACCAAGACTATTGCAAGGACAATGAAGATATTTTCAATATGATACAAGGGGAATATGAAAGCTTGGAGGACTATGTAGATCGATTTCAATACAACCTTCAAAAATCAAAATATAAGCATTTGGAAAAAGAGATCTTAAAAACATTCCTACTCAAAGGAATCAAAGATGAAATTTTAGAACTCTTAAATCTAATAGGAAAAGGTGATGTTTTTCAGTTATCATATGATGATGTTTGTGAGTTGTGCATAAGGTATTCAAGAGGAATTTCCAACGCTGGTAAGAATTCTAGAGAAGTTTCTTCTTTCTTTTCCAAATTTATTATAAGAACAAGAGACATAAGAGTATAAATCAATGTTTTATTTGGAAATTTTAAATATGATTTTATTAGCTCTCTAAATTCACAATTAAATGTTTTGCAGGTTCAGAAAAATCAAGAATATGATGACGTGTTTTGTCCTAATTACCGAAAGGAGCATCCCATAGATGGTTGTTCTTCCTTATCTAATTTGGAAGTGGCATATCAAAGAGATGGGGAAGCTGCAACAAGGTCAACAGGTATGGTTCAAAACACTTCCTCTTCATTCTCTTACTTGCATAATCCATCATGGAATACTCACATGTTAGAGCAGCCATGTCAATCGCAATATAACCACCACCAATCTTGTCTACAAGTTTCGCACTGTTCACCTTATGATTGCATGACTACTCTCCCTCATCTTGTAGCACAAACACATTCTCCATATTCTTCACCAGCTCTTCCACAACATCTTGCTTTCCCATCAAAACCATTCACACAACCCAATCAACCACATCATCAAAATGCTTCATTCCATATACAATTTCCTGCTCAACTAATTCCACACCCTCACCACAATAAACTAGTACAACATGCTTACAATGTTGAACTGCAAAATTTACCCACCCTTCCCACCCATTCTATCTCACATATGTCATTAGAGAAAACTTACAATGAGATTCAAAATGTTTCAAATTCAAAAATTGTAGAAGTTATGGGAAAAAAATGAGGTTTCTTTTAGTATGCATCAACAAGTCATTTTAAAAGCTCAAGAACTTCATGGTATGATGGCTATGGGAAATCAAGAAAGTAAAGAATATATTGAAGATTGGTTTCATTCCATCACTTGTTTGCAACATCACTCCATACTTCAACAATTTTTGATACCATTTTTTCAAGGGAAGTTGGCTTCTTATACCCTAATATTCATTAATATGCATTTTTCAAATTTGGGTATGTGCATACATGAAGCCCTATTTCGAAAATGGTTCCATTGGAAGTACTTCTATATGTAATCATATTCATTTTTCAAATCAAAATAGGTTAGTGTAGAAAATAAATAAATAAGGACATAAATAAATAATTTTGTTTTTATGTAAAACTAGTTGTTTTTTGTTGCAACACGTTATCGAAATCAACACCGGTGATAAATGTTTCAATTCATTTGTGTATGTAGATGAATTATAATGGAAATAATAGTTATACAAACACTCAGATTCACTTTTATCACCAATTTGAAAAAATGCTTGAATATCATATTTTTTGGCTTGCGGGCTTGATGAAATTTTTGAAAACACAGTTGGGCAGTCATGTTTTGGGGGACCAAAAATGAATATTTTTAAAACTTGTTTCTATCCTAATTATCCATTCCTATCCACTTTCCAACCCAATTTAAATCACTCAATTTGGATTTGAAACGAAAAAGTTAGAACCAAAACATTGACAGGGTGTCTAGTAGGCAGCTCAGGAACACAAATGGGACAGTCAGTTTTTGGAGGTATAAATGGCTATATTTTTAAAATATGTTTCTATCCTAGGTACCTCGATATCTAATTTCCAACCCAATTTGAATCACTCAATTTGGATTTGAAACAAAAAAAGTTAGAACCAAAACATTGATAGGGTGTCTAGCGGGCAACTCGGGAACAGAGTTGGGACAATCAGTTTTTAGAGACCTAAATGAATGAATTTTTAAAACCTGTTTCTAGGGTATATTCCCCTATGAATCTAGTTTACAAGTCAATTGGAATCACTCATTTTTGATATCGTATGGGGAAGTTATGATCAAAATATTGACTGTCTATCGTAAATCAGCGCTCTTAAAACTCTGTTTTTCCCGTTGTTCCTTAGAGTATTTGACCTATCAATTCTTATTGTCTTCAAAACCTGTTTCTATTAGAGATAAATAAATGAATCTACTTTAATCCCCAATTTGAATTGGTTCAATACGCCATCAAACGAAAAATTTATGCTTGAAATATCAACTATTGGTCTAACCTGGAAAATCGAAAATGACTCTATTATGCAGGTTGTTCTAAGAAAATTTGACATAACATAGCATTGAATTTTTAAAACCTGTTGCTACTGGAGATAAAACTTGAATTAGCTCTCATTTGGCTTTGGAATCACTCAAATCGGACGAAAAACAAAGAAGTTATGATTGAAACGCTGCTGGTTAGCATGATTGGCCACTGCTCTCCCGCATGTAATAAATTAACTTTATTTTGTCCGTGGATTTGTTCTACAGAGTAACTACTTGTTAGTTTTTTGAATAATTCTTGGATTGGGGGAGCATACACCTCTTTTTCTCCATGATTTAATGTTTTATTGTAGGTAGATACTTGTTTTTTGCAGCTCCCAGGAGACAAAAAAGGTCAATTTATGGACAAGTGATTCTTGAAAGAAATCTTAATGAAACAAGGAAATTTCATCTAACTCATTACCCAATGGATTAATAATAGAATAAATGAAGAATTGATTTCCATTTGAAGATTCATGTCTTGTCACTGTTGCCAAAACATTTTTCAAAGAGATCATTTTTTTACATAACATCATAGCTGTTGTAACTTAATTTATTTATTTACATACTGTTTTTAAATAAAATGTTGTTTCTTTTCTGATTTGTCTTATATTTTTTGTTTCAGGTGTTGTTTCATTCAAACTGTAACCCATCCTCAGCATCAATACCCTGAACAACTAATTCGTTTTTTTGTGTGCTTGCATTTTATGATTGTGCACTTTGTTGTTCCTTTTCAAAAGAACAACACTTCTGCATTCTATTGTTCCTTTTGAAAAAAGGATTCAAAAGGAACAACACTTTCACACTTTTGTTGTTCCTTTTTAAAGGAACAACACTTCTGCACTCTGCTGTTCCTTTTCAAAAAAGGAACATCACTTTCGCACTTTTGTTGTTCATTTTCAAAGGAACAACACTTTCGCACTTTTGTTGCTCCTTTTCAAAGGAACAACACTTCTGCACTCTACCGTTCCTTTTCAAAAAAAGAACAACACTTTCACATTTTTGTTGTTCCTTTTCAAAGGAACAACACTTCTGTACTTTCACGTTTTTGTTGTTCCTTTCTGAAAGGAACAACACTTCTGCACTTTCACGTTTTTGATGTTCCTTTTTAAAGGAACAACACTTCTGCACTTTCACCTTTTTGCTGTTCCTTTCCGAAAAGAACAACACTTCTGTATTTTCACGTTTTTGTTGTTCCTTTTCAAAGGAACAACACTTCTGCACTTTCACATTTTTGTTGTTCATTTTCAAAGGAACAACATTTTTGAACTTTCACGTAGTTGTTGTTCATTTAAAAAGGAACAACACTTCTGCATTTTCACGTTTTTGTTATTCCTTTTCAAAATAACAACACTTCTGCACTTTCACATTTTTGTTGTTTCTTTTCAAAGGAACAACATTTCTGCATTTTCACGTTGTTGCTGTTCCTTTAAAAAGGAACAACACTTCTACACTTTCACGTTTTGCTGTTCCTTTCCGAAAGGAACAACACTTCTACACTTTCACATTTTTGATGTTCCTTTCCGAAGAAACAACACTTTCACATTTTTGCTGTTCCTTTTTAAAGGAACAATATTCTCACATTTTTTGTTGTTCCTCTTAGGAAATAACACTTTTTCACATGCATTTTTTTGCTGTTCCCTACAGGGAACAACACATTTTCGTGTGTTTTTTTGCTTTTTGGCATGCATTTTCTTTGTTGTTCTCTACAAGGAACAACACTTTTTTGAGTGTTTTCACTGTTCCTTCAAAGGAGCAACACTTTGGGAGTATTTTCGAGAGCAACCCTTTCTTCCTCTTATGGGATTATTCCTAGTTCATCTCAACCACATTTTATTGATTCCCTTTCATGGCATGACGTACACTACTTTTATGAGGACAAGAATTATGAATTCTATTGAAGCGAGTTAATATCACTCACGTTATGATCTTTAACAAGAGAGCTCCTTGATGATAACTTATTTTCAAAAGGGACACAATTATTTATATACTACTTTACTGCATTGTTTTCTACTATACATGATATTGATTGATTATCTTAATACCATGCTGGTTCCACCCTTCCTGGTTATAATCTTCTCCGTCTGTAATAAATGAGATTATGGGTATATATATATATATAATACATAACATATATATTATATATATATATATATATATATATATAGACATATTTTTCTATTGACATGTTCAACTTCTTCCACCATCCCTGCTCTTAAGGAGTAATGAGCCTCTCTCTTTTTATCATAAAAATGTGTAATAACAACAAATTTTGTTCACAGATGGAGGATAGGGGGTCTCATTACGAGCCAACCTACCATGTTCATAAGGTTGTAACAAAGTGACATTCCCATTATGGCCACCACACCAGGATTATGATCCATTGGATAGCCAAATTATCCTTGGAACATGAGGTCTTATCACGAGCCGACTTGATCACTTTTGCTACATCCCAGTGAATGGCAGTGTGGTTATCTGGTTACCACGCCAGCACACTGATCTCTTCTGTAGAACAACACTGTAACTCTCCATTTATAAATTGAGGATCCTGACTCATATGGATTAAAAAGCAACCCTGCCGAGGCTATGGACGCCTGTTGGTAGTAGAGGCTCTGCTTATGGTATTGAAGTTATATATTATCATCAATTATTATTATAATACCCTTTTATTATTCATTCTTTTTATCAGAGAAGTTATTTCCTTAATTTTTTTCCCTGTTTTGAACCTTTATGCATGAGAAATTGTTTTATGATCAATCGCATCATTTTTAGCTAGAATATCGTTAGTAAAGCATCTTTTTGGCATATTGTTGTTCTTTTTCTTTTTTCGCATAACTTATCATCAATCCAAAGCATCCTATCTTTTATTCATAACTTTTTACACACTCTGCTCTCATTATAACCATAACTCTCACCGTGTTATTATTGATATGTGTACTCTACTTCATTTACTGTTGTATTGTTCATTCCCTTGCCTTTCCATCAGCATAACACCTTTCATATGCTTTATGGTCATATAATCTCTTTTCCAATTGGAGGGGGGAATGCATGCATTATGGGATTGCATGTGATATAATTACTGCACTTTGCCATAACTTGTTGATTTGATAAAATATTAGTATTGCATGGATACAAAAAGCTTTTTTGATTGAAATTTTTGCATGCATCTTAATCTATTGCTATTCAAAACTAACACTGTGGATTCAAAAACATTGTATGCAAAATAATGATTTGTTTACAGGAGAACAACAAGTATGGGGGGGAAACTCTATTCGCAGCATGACCACACTATTGAAAAGGCTCGAGCAACTCACTAACGTGAACAATTGTTCAGACATGATGTGTTTGCCTGGATTTCACCTTTTGCATCACTTTCAGCACCAACTCTGCCTACATCAACTTCAACAAATGTTGTACATATATGTCATTCCACATTTTTCTTTTTGGAGGTAAAACTTGAAGTAAAATAGCATAATTTTATGATTTATTATGAATTTAGGAGAATTTTATGCAAATCTATTTTGAGCATTATTTATCATCCTTCATTCCACATCTTTACCACTTCCCATTTTTCAGCAGCATATTATCTTTCAATTTGGGGGAGTGTTGCTTTCATTCATTTCTTTCTTATGACCATGTCATCCATATCCTTTATCATCCATTGTTATTCTTATTCATTCTCAACGCCTCCCTTATTCCATGTTGTTTTACACCAAGCATAGAATTCAACAGATGGTAGCAACCACTCCAATTTGTTTTCTAGAATTGCATGAGGGCATGCTAATTCTTCAGAGAGGGGGAGGAATTGCTATGAATGATGGATTTTTTTTTATTTTTTTTTATTTTTATTTTTTTTTATTTTTTTTTTTTTTTGAGGCATACAATTTCAGTGTAGAAATTGATTTCCACATATTTTTAAAACTATGAACTCAATTTTTGTGATCTTTGGAAAACACAGACGTATCATTAAAATACATAAACCCAGATAATTTCAAGTTAAATTGGTTCATAGAATTTCGGAAATCATGCACTATCACCTACAGCCATTTTGTTTATATCTCATGATCCGTGCATCAAAACGATCTGATTTTTGGATCATAGAGGCATTCATATATTGTAAATTTACTTGCAACATTTCAACAAAAGCTGGTTTGTAGTTTTTGAGAAAATGGTTAATGAAGTTTGTTGTTACTTATATCATATTTTGCTGCAACTTCATATGCACATAACTTGAACGTCAATGTAAAAATTGTTATGCCTTCATCAAGATTGTTAAAAGTGAATATTCATTAATTGAGGAAGAATTCATTTTTTCTATCCATTTCATGAGCTGGGATGAATTTTTTTTTTTATTGCTTGGTTAACGCATGGGTTTTGTCTTTGGATTGCATGAGGACATGCAATATATTCAGTTTTTGTTGCATGAGGACATGCAATATATTCAGTGTGGGGGTATGTTGGGTTGTGAATACGACCACTTTTTAATACTTATTTCATCCATTTTTACTCTTCTTTATCATGTCATTTATTATAATTTATTATATAAATCCATTTTATAATGATTTATGCTCTTATGGAAAATTATTATTTATTTACCTTTATTTCTAATAAATTGATGATTATGCATGATTTTATCAATGATGGTTTATTAATAAATTGGTTGTAACATTATTCATCATTTTTAGCCTTCAATACAATTTATAGATTGAAGATTTGATCATTAAATATTCCAACTCAGAAATTTGTTGGAATAAGAAGTGACAGTTTTGCAGTTGAGATTCAGGGCAAATGAATAAGAATTTGGAAAATCCGAAATATGGGTCTTGTCCAGAATGGACCAAATTAATTTTAATGAAGAATGGTTTGCCAAAATTCGGCTTGTATTGAGAGAAACGCAAGGTTATTTGAGCACGATTTTCTCAGATTTGTTGTGTGGCTGTTTTCCAAATCTCGGTTGTAAAGCTAAATTTGCCTTGCTCTTGTTGAAAGATGGATGGAAATATATTTTCTTGTTGAGCAATTGGTTAGAAATAATCTAATTTTGTAATAATGATCATATTATACTCATCACAGTTGTAACTACTCTCTGCTCTTTGTGTATTTAAACCAAAACAGAGATCAGAGAAGAAAAATGATTGATTCAGAATTATGATTTGGGAATGATGGATTCAAGATTCAGAATTGAGGATTCAGAATTATGGATTCATGATCCATGATGGATGATTAGATAGAGATAATAAGATAGGATAGGAGGAAAGAGCATGGGTCTCTATTATTTCAAATTGCAATTTTGATTTACAGACTTGTGGTGCCAAGAGGATGTGATCATATTGTAATGCCAACCAAGTTTAATGATTAATATATGATTTGGGAGTTTCTATTCATTCTTCTCGTTTGAAGTAGCCCAATAGCATCCGCTGGTGGCTAAGGGCCCAATCTCTGGTGGATTACGCTGCTGCTGTGTATTATATTTTTACAATTTCTGTCGTGTGATGGTTTGGTTTTATTTATATTTATCGTAATCATATTACTTTACTGCTTGGTATTTCCAGACTAAATGAATTGATCTGTTTTATATACTTTACTTAAATTGTGTTGCTATTCATTTCCTTCTTAACAGAGATCACTGCTTTTCGCAAGCATATTGTTGTGTTGTTCATTTCATCTATGGAGCTGAAGAGCTGCGTTGTTCATTCCAGTAATTTAACTTTGTTGTTCATTACAGATTGTTGTTAATTTAGCTTTGTTGTTGTTCATTTCCATTAATTTAGTGTTGTTGTTCATTTCTGGTAAGTTAGCTTTGTTGTTCAAATTGACTTTGATGTTATCTCTTTCACGCAAGGATTTGTTTTTGCCTTTTAAATGTTATTGCAACAAGCGTGTTTATTTCATTTCTGTTAGAAGCATTATTGATTTATCATTTTCAGTTATTGCTTTAGTATGGATTGTAAGATCAACAACTGTAAAGGACATTGGCTATCACTGCCTAAGTTCTCAAATTGTGGATCTTGTTTATGTTTGATTTCATTTGCATCAGTTTATAGGGGAGAGAGTTATCATTACTGAGTCCTCGACTGATGGTTGTTTGAGTGAATGATTTATTTCAGAACATTTTAGTTTCTTTCTATTCCAATTAGATTTTGTTTCCAACTTTCATTTACTTTTGGATTTTAAGCATTATACTGCAAAACATTACTCTTGAGTAAATAGCCACCTCAGACTGAGTACACTCTTGAAATAAAAAGTCGTCCCTGGGTTGACAATTAATGTGAAGATAATTAGGAGTTAAAAAGACACCTTTTTATCGCTCAACAAACCTGAAAGGAATAGGGACCAAATATTCCTTTTCTTCTAATCACAAAACTATTAGACGATGATTAGACTCCGCCGATGCCAAAATGGTAGAAAAAAGGAGCCAACCCCTTTAAAATCCAGGAGTTGTGGATTAGGAATCTATCAAGTTGAGTCGCAATGTAACTTGGATTGGATCTTCTATTAGACCAAGTATACTCCCCCCTCTTAGGTTTAATGTCCAACACATCCCATTCAGAAATTAGATCCTTTGTGTATTCTCTGAATTGATCTCGCACTATATTCCCTCCTTTTCTCTTCAAATTATGAAGAGTGTTGTTGAAGTCTTTGCCAATTATACAAATTTGATTCTAATGATCATTTTTTAGATTGATGAGATTGTCCAAAAACTCTAGATTTTCTCCATAGATATTTATCAGATGGATCTTCTCCTTATTTTTCTGTCTTTCCATATTTATAGCTATCCAGTTTTCGATTTTGGCACATTCTAGCAAGGAGAATTGTTCTTTAATCCAAAAAATGCCTAGGTCTCCTAAGGCACCCCATAAGCTTTGAGTTACTCCTTTGCTTTCTTTCCAGAACACATTTGTAGTTGTTTTGACTTCGTCCTCATCCATCTTTATTTCCTGCAAAAAGAGAATATATGGTTTTTCTCCTCTAGTTAGGTGTTTTACCGAGAGGGCTTTGGAGGGGCCTCCCAATCCCCTTAAGTTCCATGAGAGCACTTTCATTTGGGGGTCGAATGTGCCTTAGAACCTCCAACTGATGTCCCTAACCCATCTTTACTTCCTGAAGGCTTCAATAACTCTGAGATATGCAATTGATTACCAAGATTTTTATTTTTCTCAACTTATTTTTCCCTTAACTCCTCCTTAGAATGTCTCCCTTTCTTCTTTGTCATGCTTCTCGTCTTCTAGTTGCTAATTTCCTCAATGGATCCTTGCAATTTAGTCATGTTTCTAGTAATTATTTTCCTTGGAGCATCATGTTGACTGTTGGGTGTGGATTCAACCTATGTTATTTGAAAAATAACCAACTCGCCTTCCTTCTAAGTGGTTGATAATGGATTCAACTTGACTAGAGATTTCCCTTTCGGAGATTCAAAAATTTCCCCTTCCTCGAAGGCCTCTTCCTCATTTTATTCCACTGTATTCTCTAACAGAACTTCGGCCCCAACACTATTCAATTGGGTCACCTAAGGGGATTGGAGGAAACCAAAGGAATTCATGGAAGTGGAAGGAACAAAGTTGACCTAGTTGGTGTTCTTGTTGTTTGCAATGTTTCTCTTATTACCTCCCTTCTTCTGGGTTTTCCACCACTCTTGTTGATTTCCTGCTAGAGGATTGTTGAATTCAACATTCTTGCAGTCCTGGGAAAAATGTCCATATTCATGGAACACCTGGCATTTGAAGGGGAGATGCTTATAGTCTAATATTGGATAATGCTCCCATCCTCCCATAGTTTATAAAGATCTTTGTTGGGAGGCCTTTCTCCATGTCAACTTCAATGCATATTTTCTCACATGCAAATTGTCCCCCCTTAGGCTCAACTCTATCTATATACTTCCCTACTCCACTTCCATTGGTCCTCAAGCAATCATCACTCTAGCATGACAAAGGGATTCAAGGAAGCTTTACCCACACTGAGACTATATTGGGAATGTCTTTTGCTGGGTCAAAACCAATCGACCATCTATTCAAATGCATACCCCTATTACCGAAGAAATAGGGTCCATTTTTTAAAATGTCATCTTTGTCTTCTTTAAACTGGAATAGGAAGGCAAAATACCCATTTCCAATTACATAGATTCCCATACCTCCTTTCATTTTTTTTTTTTCCAGTTCTTCTTAGCCCATGCCTCCATGGATTTGGGCGAGGGCCACATTCCTGTAAACTTCCCAACCAATGCGCATTCTGAGTAGGCTAAGGTTAAGTGGCAGAAGACCGAAGGCAATGCGATAAAGGGGATATCTTCAACATGCTTGACGAATTTGGATGGGTTTTCCTTGGAGCATTGCTTCACCAAAAGAGAGGCGATCAATGCCTAAAAGGGAACTCCATCATCAATCGGAGGGGGAGGATCCCCCTCTAGGACTACCATGGCAGAAGGTCAAGGAGGAGACAAGGTTTCTGCGGAGCAGAGTAGAGCATAGTGCGGAAAATTTTTCCTTTTATGTAATTTCCTTGACAAATATGACATTCAACCATTGTCTATAACTTCCATTTTCTATTATAAGAAATCAACTTCAATTCTATTAGGTATATTGTTGTTTTAGTTAGGAATATCTCATAAAGGATGTTTTTTTTACTTTAAAAAACTTGGTATATAGTGTTTTTGTACATATTTAATTAGTTTCGTATTTTAATGGATATACTTAGTCCCCATACTTCAAATCCTTAGAATGAAGAGCATTTGAAAAATAAAATGTAATATTTTCTAATTGTAGTTTTTTAGTATCATATATATATTATTTTATTAAAAAAATATTTTTTATATTTTATAAAAATTTCTATGAAAAAACTTGTTTTAATATTTTATTGAAATTTATATCTAAATTAGGGGAGGCAAGAGTGGGAAGGGTAATTTTTGACCCCGAGGAAGAAATAGAGTCACAATTTTCCTGGGGATTAGGAAGTGTTGAGAAATTAGTGCTAGTAGTATTAGGGTTTGATTTCTCTTTCTTGATAATTATTTGTGAATCATGTTGGCTTATTTCACTTCTTTATTATCTTTCATCAGGAAATTACCAATTTATGTGTGTATGAATATCACAAGAATAAGAGACACAAGATGTGGGCACTCAGTCAGGGAAAAACCCTTATCTAGGGGAAAACCTAGTCAAAATTCTTCCTTTAGTAGTTTTCACAAGACAAGACGAGATAATCTAAGACCCTTCGACCTAGACATAAAATTCCTCGAATCATCAAGTCAACCCTTCCTTCCAGCAACTTCGATCTAGATCTTTGACCCTGCACCAGTAGAACTTATACCTATCCAGCAACAGAACTTCGACCTATGTAGCAACAAAAATTCAACCTATCCAACAACAAAAATTCGACCTATGCAGCAGCAGAACTTCAACCCAAGAAACACCAGAACTTCGACCTACCCAGCAACATATCTTTGACCACAACAATAACCCAGTAAAGAGAGAGAGAGAGAGAGATAGCCAAAAAACGTCGATTGGTTCTTCTCCTACAATTCTTCCTTCTTCTCCTTGCACTTCACTTTTTTCTGCACTTCCTTCTTGTGTATTGAACTTGTTGAGTTGGTGAGAAAATAGATCAAATTGCACTCGTATATATAACCTCTTTTATGAATCAAATTTTCCTCTTGTAGGCTGACTTCATCAGGCAAGTTCTGATTTGGTGTGGAGGTGACAAATTGCATATTTGACTCAATAATAATTCTTTTTACATGATTCAAAAGCCCAAGAAGGATCTCATTAAATGTACAATGACTCTAATGAATCAATATAAAACCTACAAGTCCTCAATGGGGACTTTCACCTATAAAATGATGACCCAATCATGAAACCCATTCTTTAATAAGTCATTGTAATAACAATAAAATTTTCTATTTCATTCTTGATTCATAAATTGTCTTGGATATTCCACTGGACAGTTCATCACACTAGATCTAATAATATTTTATTAAAACTCTGGAAATTCTACACTATTACAATTCATTAAGCTTTAAGATCTGTGGATTTGACTATAATTAGTGCATGCATGTAAATGGAAGTTATACAGAAAAGTAGAGAATGACAAAATAAGCACACACACATAAAAGACACGAGATATGCTCTCTGGGAAACCCTCTCAGGAGAAAACCTAATTGGAAGGTGAGGTTGCTTCGCTCTCTTTCTTTGTCTGGAAATATGGCTGCAGGTACAAAGAAGTAATGCAGGTGGCCCATGGGCTGCTACAGTGCATAGATCCTCTCCATGTGTTCCACCTCTTATCTCTCCTGGCTATCTTTGCTCAGTTATGGAACAAAATGCTCTCGAAAGAATGGAATGTATCTTCCTCCTAGTGGTGTGATTATAACACATCCTCATAGCCTACTAGTGGTTAAGTTTGACTACATCAAATATTAACTAAAGTTACAAAATAGACTCTTCTAGAGTCTTTTACATCACAAACACGTGGCTAGCCCCTTTTCCATGAATAATGGGGGGTGACGCAACATCTTCCCGAACTATAGGTGTGAAAACAAGAAGGTCAAATTTTTAGTGGCATAACTTTCGCATACAATCTCTGATTGACGTGCTTCTTGCATCGTTGGAAATGTCTTTGTGTGTAGAATATCATGAAAAGGTGTTGCACTAAAGAAACAAATTTTTACCCCCAAAAAACGTAGTTTGATACCTCAAAACGCTCCGAGAATGTTTCAGACCCTGTTTTACCAAACTGGGTCCCATCGGTAAAAACAATCCCATGAGATGATTCCTCCACTTTTTCCACTCTAAATGCATCGATATAGATGAAAAACAATATAATGATCCAATTCAGATTATTTGATAAATACATTTCATAATGACTCAAATATAAATATGAAGACCGAACCTAGTTACATTCTTTAATACTCCCTCTTAACTAGGGAGGTATTCATAATTTGCACATGTATATAGAAGTACAAGGAAGATCTCAAAACAAAAGAACTACGAAGAGTTTAGGCACACACGGTGCCACAAACTAGATTCCTAGCCAGGGAAATCTATCTGGGCTGGATTAATATGGACTCAAGCTTTTAGCCTCTTTAGGTACCATCAGGCTTACTTGCTGACCATCGACCCAGGGAACTAGGTGCGTAATGCAAGGTCAGAGCTCTATGATCAACGCCACCCTTCCTACTTCAGGAACTAGACATCAACACATAGGTTGGTCATATGTGCTCCAAGGAATTTTGTATTACACAAAATGCCTCATCAAATCTCTTCCAAACATTTGCCATCAACGAGATTAGTAATATCAACCAAACCAAGAACACTTCTAAGATATTCAAAATTTTTATTAGGAAGAGACTTTGTTAACACATCAACTACATGTTCGTTGGTCGAGACATACTGTAGCTTCATAATCCCATCTTGTACCAAGCTTCTAATGTAGTGGTACTTATTGTTGATATGCTTCATCCTTGCATGGAACACGAGATCTTCATATATCTTAATGTTGCTTTGATTATCACAATTTATCACAGTAGGAGTTAGAGACTTCCCAAACAAATCTAATAGAAGTTTTCTCAACCATAAAACCTCCCTTCCTTCTTCACATGGAGCCACATACTCAGCTTCAACACTACTCAAAACAAAATGATCTTGCTTTCTACTCATCCATGAGATCATAGCAAATCCCAAACTAAAAAAACCACATGTAGTGCTTCTTCCCTCAGTCTCATTGCCACCCTGATTAGAATCTATAAAACCTGTCAACTTGACTTCCTTGTTGTTGTACTTTAAGCAGTGATGTATAGTGCCACGTAGATATCTTAATATATGCCTAGAAGCGATCCATTGATCATGACGAGGCTCCAACTGGAATTGACTAAGAATGTTCACAAAAAAACATATATTCGGTCTAGTATTTACCAGATACATTACAGAACCCACCAGCTTACGATAGGTGGTAGGATCTACGAGACTTGAGTAAGATCTTCTCAACTTCTTGAGATTGGTGATCATGGGAGTAGTCATGGGCTCGAAATCCATCATATCGAATTTCTGTAACAACTTGATTATATAATTTCCTTGCCCATATATATCTCCCTAGGGTTTTTCCATACTTACACACCTAGGTAATAATGAATCGGTCCCAAATCCTTCATCTCAAACTCGGTTGCCAACATCTTATTGCATTCTTGTATCCTTCACTCTACACATGTAATAAATAGATCATCTACATATAGTAGAATGGTGACTGGCTCATTATGCACAACTTTGATATAGAGATTTGGATGAGCAATACTTTTGACAAACCCAATTGTTAGAAGGTATGCATCCATTCTAGCATACCATGCTCTAGGAGCTTGCTTCAAACCATATAGGGCCTTATTAAGTCTACAAACATGAGTGTATTTTCCATTTATTTCAAAGCCTTCAAGTTTTTCAATTTATACTTCTCCATTGATGGTTCCATTCAAGAATGTTGTTTTTACATCCATTTGATGGATATTCCATCCCATTGTAGCAGCTAGTGAAACCAAGGATCTTATAGTAGTATATCTTGCAATAGATGCAAAGGTTTCTTCATAATCTATGCCTTCCTTTTGAGAGAAACCCCTTGCAACAAATTTAGCTTTGTACTTGTCTATGTTTTCATCAACAACGTGCTTGATCTTGTAAATCCATTTAGAAGTGACAACTGATTTGTCACTTGGTCTAGGAACGATTTCCCAAATCCCATTCTTCATGATGGATTGATATTCTTCTTGCATTTCCTTTTTCCATACTTATTGATGAATAGTTTCTTTAAATGTGGTTGGTTAAGCTTCAATTAGTTTGTCATGTATGCAACATATCCAAAATATCATTTTGTTCTTTTGCTTTCTCTAAAATTTCCTTTCGCAACTCTATGTCCTTTGACATCTTCAAGAGTAGCTTTTAACCAATTTGGCCTCTTCCTTGTTTCAGGTATGATCATAGGTTGAATAAGCTCACTTAGTCCTTCTTCTTCTTCATATTGATTTGTAGTAGGATTTTCTTGGTGCTCTTCTTCTTCAATTAGTTGTATGTTTTCGCCATAAAAATCAATAGGAATATCTTTGGATCTTTTGTAGGCATGATTTTCATCAAATATAACGTCCTCTCTTACTTCAATATGTCTTCCTTCCTTGATGTAGATTCTATATGCCTTTGAAGAAATATTATAGCCAACGAAGTTCCCTTTAGTGCTTGTAGAATCTAACTTCTTTCGTTTGTCCTTTGGAACGTGGATATAGCTAGGACACCCAAAGATTCAAAACTGGTCCACACATGGCTTCTTTCCTGTGAATGCTTCTTCAGGTGTCATATTTTCAAGAATTCTATGAGGGATTCTATTTTGTATATATACCATTGTTATTGTTTCCTCTCGCCATAGAAATTTTGGTTTGTCTTAATAAAAAATCATTGCTTGTATACATTCTTCAATTGTCTTATTCTTCCTTTCAACCACTCCATTTTGTTCGAGATAGTAGGGAATATTGAGCTCCCTCTTAATTCTTGCTTCTTTGAAATATGCAATCATTTATTTGGAAGTGAATTCCCCACCATTGTTGCATCTCAAAGTCTTTATTCCTCTTTTGGTTAGGGTTTCCACTTCAGACCTAAACTCCTTGAATTTCTCAAATACTTCATCTTTTTTCTTGAGAAGGTAGAGCCATGTCTTTCTAGAGTGATCATAAATGAAGGTCACATAATAAAGATGACCTCCAAGTGATTTATCAGACACATGCCCACACACATTTGAATGGATGAGGTCTAATATATCCTTAGACCTTGTTTCCTTTTTGTAAAGGGTTTCCTTGTATTCTTTCCCAAGGCACATCCCTTACATATTCCTTCACTATCTTCTTTGATAGCGGGGATGCCATTTACCAATTTATTGAGAGAGGGAATAACCTTATAATGTAAATTTCCATATCTTCTATGCCATAGCTAAATGGGATTGATTTTCATGTGAACTAGGGGTTGAGGAGATGGTGTTATGAATCTATATATACTTCCTTCACGTTCTCCAATAACTCTAGCTTTATCGATGCTTTAATATTTTCCCCAAACTAGAACTTTTCCATCTACAAAAGCAATTCTATCACCTTTATCTTCTAAGCAAGAAATTGAAAGTAAATTATTTTTCAAACTTGGAACATAGAGGATATTGTTGAGATGCATCTTTGCTCCATTATCCAACTTCAATGAAGTTGATCCTAGACCTCTAACAGCATAGCTTATGTTGTCTCCTAATTCCACTACATGAGAATATGGTTCCTTGATAAAGTGTGGAGTTGTTTGCTTTCTCCTGTCATGTGCCTTGATGCTCCACTATCAATAATCCATGCATTGTCATCATTAAGTGAACCTGTGAGTGGAGCCAAGAACCCTTTGATTTTGACCTTATTGAATAAGTTGTAAATGATTCTTTTGATCCAAATTCCTGCAACATTGAATCCCATTTTCAAGTATCTCATCATAGAGGGAGTAACTTTTCCTTTCAAGCCAACAAAGTAATCTCCAATATTTCTTGACCTTAGCTTGGATACCATGTTTGGAAATTAGTGCTAGTAGTATTAGGGTTTGATTTCTCTTTCTTGATAATTACTTGTGAATTATGTTGGCTTCTTTTACTTCTTTATTATTTTTCATCAAGCAATTACCAAATTATGTGTGTATAAAGATTACAAGAAAAAGAGGCACAAGATATAGGCACTCAGCTAGGGAAAAACCCATATCCAGGGGGAAACCTAGTCAAACTTCTTCCTTCAGTAGTTTTCACAAGACAAGACGAGATAATCCAAGACTCTTCGACCTAAACATAAACTTCCTCCAATCACCAAGACAACCCTTCCTTCTAGCAACTTCAATATAGATCTTCGACCCATGCAGTAGTAGAAATTTGACCTATCCAACAACAAAACTTCGACCTATGCAGCATAAAAACTTTGACCTATCCAGCAACAGAGCTTTGACATATGCAGTAACAGAACTTCGACCCCAACAACTCTAGAAATTCGACCCCAACAATAGCCTAGTAACTTCATACAAAAGAGAGAGAGAGATAGCCTAAAAACTTTGATTTGTTCTTCTCCTACAATTCTTCCTTCTTCTCCTTGAACTTCACACTTTTTCTACACTTCCTTCTTGTGTATTGAACTTGTTGAGTTGGTGAGCAAATAGATCGAACTGCACTTGTATATATAGCCTCTTCTGTGGGTCAGATTGTCCTCTTGTAGGCCGACTTCATGTGGAGGTGACAAATTACATATTGACTTGATAATAATTCTTTTTACATGATTCAAAATCCCAAGAATGGTCTCATTAAATGGTCAATGACTCTAATGACTCAATATAAAACCTAGAAGCCCTCAATGGAGACTTTGAACTACAAAATCATGACCTAAGCATGAAACCCATGCTTTAATAAGTCATTGCAATAATAATAAATTTTTTCGTTTTAATTCTTTGATAAATACATTTCATAATGACTCAAATATAAATATGAAGACTGTACCTAATTACATTCTTCAACAGGAAGAACAACCAATAATCAAGCGTAGCTCCTTTCTCTTTGGCAAGGTTTGGAGGTGGAAATTGCAAAGTAGATCACTCATTTAGTAGTCTATGGGGATTCCACGATTGTAATACAAAAAATCTACAAGTCTAGAGAGATATTAGAAAATGATCTACCTCCAATAATTCTTTGAATCCGAATGCAAATTCATATTTATGAAAGTGCTGAGTTTTTCCACATCAAGAGGCATCATAACCAAATAATGGATTCACTAGCCAACCAAAGCACAACATTAGAACAAGGAGAGCTTATCATGAAATATGGTGTTACAGCCATAGTAAACATACCATGAATGTAAGCTCAAGGACCAAGGAGATCCAAATATATGATATACTCCATGATAAGGAAATTAAATTTGTTTTGGGTTTTCACATCCCAACTAATTTTCATAGTGAATATGATTAGATTGAAATCAAAGGTCATCAAGCCTCTTAATGATATTTCTAATTGCATTATAATGAAGAGACTCGATGGGTGACCCTCACATAAGCTGAACGATGTTGGTGGATTTTCTAGTTGAAATATCGAGGCAAGTGATCCCATGTATGTTGGCAAATGGAATTCCCACTCAAGCACATTTATACTCCACATTACAGAAGATCATTCCCGTGAATTGCAAATCAAGGAACCGTTAAATCACATGAGTTCGATAGCTGTAAGGAACGTATAGTGATGGATTTTCATTTCAAAAGTTGACAGGAGTATGACTGCGAAATTGAATGCGAGAAGGATGTCACCAGAGGGGGAAGAGCCCAAGAAAATGGCTATAAATGGCCATTGATGGTCATTGATTTGTTGTTGGAGATTATCAGAGTTGGAGTGTCATGCAACATGGTGAATTCAGGAAGAAACAATCTAAAGGAGGATATGAAGGAGAAAATGGCTTCTAGTATGGCTTACCTCCGACTCTTATTGCTAGTTAGGGAGAAAAAATGGCCACGGAAGCAGGTGAAAATGGACAATTTGACTATTAAGATCGACAATTTGGCATTAAATGTGGATATCATAGAGATTAAAGTGGAAATGGTGGTCATGGGAGTTCTCAAGGAAGTATTGGGATCCATCATAATTCTCTTCTTGGAGCACAATCAAAGCAACATCATGAGGAGCTCTTGGTTCAATGTATGGACGCGAATCCTCTCCAATGGGTGGAAGCAAAGAAGGTAGGACATGCTGGAAGCTCCAATGTTAATAAGGATGGTAATGGATAGTTAATGATTGGTATTTTATGTTTTGTAAGTTTATAGATTATAATAGAGTCTTTTAGAGAATCTACAAAATTAGTGTTGTCAGAATTGTAATTAGAAAGTGGCAAAGTAGGAATAGACTTCTTTTTATGCAATTTTGGAATTTTGATGAAGAAGATCTAACTTTGATTGTAATAATGTTGGTCTGTATTCCAATTGATTTTTATTTTTTATTTTTATTTTATTGTTCAAAAGTGATTTCATTAGATTTTCAAAATAACATAGCTTACGAAAAAGATCTCAACAGTCCCCGCTCTCTTGGGACAAACAAACATTGTAATATTGGGGACTGGAGCATACCAGTGAGGAAATATTACATACATTATTTCCAATAAGTGATGAGGCCTTAACCTACTAACATAAACACAAAAAGAAGCATGAGTTGACAACAACATGTCAGGGAGGGCGGTGGGGAGGCATTACAGGAGGAGCTGTGAAATATCCAACACGGTCATGAATGTGGAAGTCGATGTGCTCCACTCGAGCTTCCAAGTTGTGAAGATGGTCATTGGTATGTCACTGATTACGCCAGAGGTTGTCCAGTTGCTCCAGGATTTCACTCTGACTGTACTGAATATCTGTCAGATATGCCACAATCTCATTGTGTTCCTCATACATGTGGTCCCTGAGGATATCAATTTCAAGCTGAAGGTGGCGCAACTACTCTGCTATAGCGTCCAATGAGGTCAGGGCTACAAGGTTGCTTGGAGAATTGGCTGGAGAAATAGCCTCAGCGTCCTTAGTTTCTCAACTAGTCAAATTGGCGAAAGATGAAGAGCGCTTAGGCTCGAGACGATTAGCTTGAGCTGGCTGGCCCCACCCTCAACGAGGATGTTCCCATTGGCGAGGCATGTTAAAATCAACGATAAGCATCGGAAAACAACAAGAGGAAGCTGTAGAGGATGTTGTATCCCACTTGCAAAAGATACAGCCAAACCCAAAACCACAGGGCCACTACCCTACTACCATATAAACTTCCAAATTGCTACCAGAACCCAAAGAGGAAAACAAATCTAAGACCTCCCATACTAGAGCACAATGCAGAGAAGCCTTCATAGGCAAATTCAAGGCATACCACTAGCCGTGAGCACAACCCCGATTGGGGATGAGGAGAGTGAAAATTCTTGCACACAAAGGAGTAGTTTCAAAACCATGAAGCCAAATTCCTGAAATTAAAACACCATTCACACACCTGAGAGAAACTGGAGGAGCTTGCGTAGATGAGGGAAGAGCCAACAATCACCACCTGTGTTGTAGAAGCCTTTGAAGGCAAACCACGACTGTCCAAGTTCCAAGGTCCCAAGGGTAGGCCAAGAGGCAATATATAACCCGCGCTCAAAGGCAGACCACAACTTCCTTGCTCCTCAGCCGAGACCAATGCCCCAACGGGACGTCATGACCCCAAACCCAAGCACCTTCACAAACCTTCAAACCCAAATTCATCGCCTGAATTGTTGAACTGAGATGCACAGACTGCAGACAAGCGAATTTAAAGATTGCCCATGGGAAGGGACTCATCGTGCTGTGGCATTGAATGCAGATGCAGAGTGTCAAGACTCTATCAATGCTTGCGTAGAGGAGAAAGTAACCCCAAAAACCTCACACAAGAAAATGGGCATTAGGAAAAGCACCCATCGAAAACCGTATTCCAATTGACTTAATATAAAATATTCATTTCTTTCAAAATACATATATATAAATAAATAAATATAAATGCTCACATTTCCAACTTTTAATACTTCCACACCAAAAAAACTTTAAAATATCTAAAAATAAAAAATAAAAAAACAAATTTGTCTTCACCATTGGTAAAAGTGATTCTTATTTTTTCTTATAATATAGAAATAAGAAGTATGACTTGAATGGTTCTCACTTCAATTAACCAGGCTAAATTATTAGCCAAAGCTTCACCTTTTTAAAATAATACACACACCATCATCTTTTCTTTCAATCTTAAATAATACATACACCATCATCTTTTCTTTCAATCAATTAAAGTAGTTTGACTTGAATGGTTTATCACTTCAAATTAATCAATGTTATATCACTTCAAATTAATCAATGTTATAGTGAAAATGATAAAAAAATAATTTTAATTTGATTTATGAAATAGGGTAACTTCATTTATTAAGAATAAAATATTATATTTAATTTATATTTTTATGCATAGAAAAAAAGTAAAAAAACAAAATAAATTTGTAACTATTAAAAAAAAGAAGAAAATTAATATAATATAAATATATATATGAGTGTAAAATAAATATGGGGAGAATGGTTATAATGAATGTTATATATAATTTAGTTGATATGTTATTGTGTGAGTTAAAAATTGAAATAATAAATTGTAATTATTAAAAAATATGAATTAAAATAAGTATATATGTGCGTTGAGAATAAAAATTAAAATTAATTTTATATATAATAGTTAAGGATGTTGAGTTTCTCAATGTTATAAATTAGATGTAGGGATTTTTTTTTGTAAGTCAATATTTTATTCATGGTTTCAAAAAGAGGTATATTAGAAGAAAAACGTAAGTAGCCTCACCCTAACCAGGTTTGTTGACTACAGTTGAAAGTAGATGACAGTGAAACAGAAAATCATAAAGAGACACAATCCACAACTTAAGAGGCCATAGGCACCAGTAAACAGACAAAACATATAAAACTCCTGTATCCATACTTGTCGTCAGAAGTGATGGAGGCTAGGTTGTCTGGGGCTGTTCCAGGAGGCGGCGAAGGACGAGAAGAGCATTAGGCATGCTCCTCAAAATGGGCCATCCAGGCCTCCAACTTCTCAACCTTCCCCAATAACAAATTCTCGCCTTGCCAAACCACCACTACACGCTCCCGGACATGGCATTGGAAGTAATTTTTTTTTTCAATGTTGTTGTATGCTCCTCATGTCGAACTCGCTTTGAAGTCTCCAGACGCTCCATAATTGACTGTATCAAGTATCGACATTGCTCAACACAACAAACTTGTCGTTGACCACGACCACCATGACGCGCCGACACACGATGCCCAAAAACACCATGACGAGTTGAGCCTTCTCGCTACTGGATAGGCGAAGTGTGGCCATCTCAACCCAACGCCAAGCCCCCATGCCTACCACCTCAAGAAGTAAGCACTGAGTACCCTGACTGCCCACCTCCTCTGCCCTCGACCACCCTGAACCGGGCCACTGCTACGACTCACCATCACGATCCTAAACCTAGATGTTTTCACACTGGAACTACCCGAATTGGGCTGCACCTAGGTAGAGGAACTCCCCGAGCGAGGAACAGGGCACATGGTTGGCTTCCTTACACCATTGGAATGAACAAAGGACCAATTGCCCGATATCGCCCGAACTTCCCGCACAGACGGAGACACCACCATCCCCTCCTAAACCTCCACCCCCCATAGTGCCGAGAACATGTAGTACATAAAACAACCACCCACCATTAGGAAGAAATATGCACCTCCCCTAAAGAGGCCACCCGCAAGCCACACTAACCAGAGCCCGTTATTGTCTCTCCAATGGCTCCACCCAGCAACATAGAAGCCTGTAAATGGACCGAAGAGGGCCAATACTACTTTTCCATTCCAGGAAAAATTAATTTCCACCCGAATCTGACTGAAACCATGCAATATGAAACATAAACAAAAAAATACCACCCCAAACAGACAACCATACCCTGCTTTCCTTTCACACTCATAGTGATGAAGCCCAATTCGGAAATTAGCAATGATGCACACTCGAAATCACGGGAGGAAACACTGATGGTGATGTCATCCCCTCGCCCATACATGGGAACCTCTACAACTCCCGCTTCGTCCCACAATGCCCACACCACAGACACCAATACTCACGCATACATAAAATGCCCAACGAACACCGCAGACACCCTCCATAATGTTCATACGCTCATCACCACCCTCAAGACCCAAGGAGACATGAAACCTCCCATGCCGGAATTTACTCTCTCTCGTACTCAAGGTGTTATGGGAAGGAAGGGAGGCCATCCCACCCACTTGAGGCCATGTGCCTAACATGAACGCCCATGTGTTCCCATGGGAACGCCATCCTCTCTGCTTCTCACCCCCATCGGGGATAGATGAAGGGAACTATTGCTATTGAAACTTTATACTATTTTTTTTTTTTGTTTCAAAAAACTTTTCAAAAAACAACTCTTTTTACTTATATTTCTTTTGATCATATTTACAAAATCAAGAATGAGGAAGCACATAGGTTGTCAAAAGCTAGTTTGGATCGGGACAAAGGCATATGCTTAGTTCTTAAAATTAAAGAAGGTCAAAGGTATGAATTTATTTTTGACCCTTGGGTTTGACTGATGATCAAATGGATGCATAATCACCTCTTTTATATGTTTATATATGCTCGATATATTTGTCTATAGAACTAAACTTTGTATTGCGCACTTAAAGCGAATTTTTGGGACTATTAGTACTAATATTTTTTGTTAGGAAATTTGTGAGAAAACAATTTTTGAGATGTTGGGTTTGACAATTTTGTAGAGGGAGTATTTTTGGGACTTATAGCTAGATTGTCTTTAAGGAGGCTTCAAGCCATTAGAATGCTTACAACCTATAATTTATAACCCTATTTATTTTTATAAATAGAAGTTAGATTTTTTTATTTTTTATTTTTATTTTTTAATTTATATATATATATATATTTGAGAAAAAATAATTAAGAACATGTACTTTCTCCTAAAAAGTTCCAGATTCAAATCTACAGGAAGTAGCGTATATACATCTCCACAAATCTTAGGAGTCAAATTGTTGTGTGGAGGAAGGTCACTTGTCCCACAAACAAGGCGGTCTCATATACCAATTAGATATAAGTGTAACTTGACTAGGCATAATGGTTAAGAACATATAATTCCTTATGATGTCACTGTTTCAAATCCATAGGAGGATGGAGTACATATACCTCTTTTAGTTCTCATAGATAAGTCTATATAACACCATATATATGTTAAAATTTTATTTTAAAATTATATAGGTATAATATTAAAAATGAACTATAATGACAAAACTTAAACTTCATAGATAACATGATTTTAGTTCTTTAATAGAGTTCTGTGTTTTATTGTTCTTGTTGTTTGAATTGAGAGACACTTTATTCATGCACTATCGAGGTTGTTTGATGTGATTGTTCATTTTAAAATTGTTCTAATATAGGGATCAAAATTGAACACATCACAACCCTTCAAGAGGGGTTTAGCACGTCTTAGAAGTGTGAAGGTAAAATTAGGCATAAAAAAATTTAAATTTTTATTTATACTTGTTATATATATATATATATATATATATATATATATAAACACAATGCTCGATGAAGGGTTGTTGGATAAATTGTCAGATATACCCTGGTTTCCTTATTCTCGTTTCTAAAATCGTTTTAGCGACGTACAAAATCCAGCTTACTTTTTAATGTAAATACCAAATCTTCACCATATTCTTTATGCAACGAGTTATGGAATGTTATGACGATTGGCCAAGGGATTTAATTGAATGATCCAATGGCATTGCCACATGCTTTGTTATAAAGGTTAGGGATAAAAGATGGCCCAAGAAATCATTGTTTGATAACTGATATTTAATGGGAGGAAGAGGGGGGATGACAATATATTACTATGTGAGATAGTGAGGTCATGGATCGATGAACATAATTTGTATAGTTTGCATTTACGTTTGGCGGTGTTGGCATACATAGTTACTGCTGAGATAGTCCTTTTCCTCCAGCCTGTGTGACAACCAAATCTCTTGTTACTTAGATAGGTTGACCTGGAAAACTATTTCTTTGTGTATATATGTGGGGAAAAATAATCATAGATCTCTACGAGAGTCAATTCCGTGAAGCCTTGAGACTGAGTGTGTTCAACAAGATTTAATTTAATGACATTGTGAGATTATTATTTTTTGTACAAATGGATATGTGCCCATTCGTGAAGGTTTTGGTGAGAAGTTTGGCACTGAGAATCCTCGTGGCCTCCAAACCCATTAGAGAAGGAATTCATTCTTCAAGATTTCCTTGTTTTTGCGATATTATATTCGATAAATTCCCGGTCTAGAGATCAAAGTTCCTATCATTTTTGTCGATGCTTCTACCCCTGATGTCTAGAACTTGGTGGTGAGCTATCATATGGAGCATTCAGCGTTGGTGAATCTTTCTAATATTTCTTGCCTTGGGGGTTTGAAATTGCAGGTGGAGATTACAGTTTACACAAGCTGCCAGGGTTTTAACTATGACATGAACTTGGGAAAGGTGTTGGGTAAATTCTCGGTTCCTTTGGACCTAGAGGGATCCCATGAGAGGTTTTTCGTGTTCCATGATAGGTAGGTGTGTATCAGGAAAAACCTCGGCTGAAGATTCAAAAGCAGGTCCTCAGATTCACTTGAATGATTGGGTGGAGTCCAACCCAAGGTTTGTTTTCCAGTTTGACGACAAGTTCGAGTGCAATCGACAGGTCCTGTAGATTCAAGGCAATATTCGTCAACCAATTTTCAGCTCCAAGTTTAGCTGTGACAAGAATTCCAAATCATGATTGGTGTTTATTCTCTTAGCTCTTGTTATCACTCTGATATTTCTTTTAAAGTATGAAGAAAGAAAAACCAAAGGTAACCACAAACCACTTTTGGAGATCAGGTCCTAGCCTTCCTGATGCTTAGAGAGGGCTCTCTCTTTATAAATTTAACTTTGTTTTAGTTAAGATGATTTTAGGCTAGTTATTGCTTGCACTTGGGTTTTGTTTTGAAAAATTGGTGGTGGGATCACTTTACTTAGATGGAAATGGGTTTGGCTTCTACCATTGGGCTATAAAGTCGGATGTCTGACAAACAAGACTGGATTCAGTTCTAAAAACAGTGTCTAGAGGGCAAGATAGATGAGTTACTACAGATCTTAGAGGCTAAATGGTGAATGGATTCAAATCAGATCGAGGGAGCAATTAAGGGTTCCCTAGGCTGGACTTGGAAGGAATGAAAGAAGTCAACAGGGATGGGAGAGCAATTAAGGGTTCTCAAATCCGGGTATCGGAAGAAAACATGTAAATAAATAACTGTGCAAAACAGAGTGTAATTAAACAAATTCTGAATGATATTTCCAGTTAATTCATTTAGATTTTAGAACACATTTAAGATTATGAAAACACATAAGAAAGGTAACACAATCACACAAAGGAAGTACTTCACTGCAAATGTCTCATCTCATGAATCTTATAGCGAAATGCTTTTATTACTAGCTCCAGTCTATTGACTTGAAAATGATAGAATCAACCTTAGGTTCAAGATCAAAATAACTCTACAAATGTAAAATAATCCACCCCAAATACTTCAAATGAAGAAGTATTTATACAAATTCTATACTAAAATATCTTGAAAAAAGTATCAAGATTGGTTTTACAAATATCTCAAACTATTTTAAATTAATAGAACTTAAATAAAGGACACTCAAAACTAATGAATCTATTTGGCACTATATTTATGGATTGATGGTGACAAAGAAGAGAAATTCGAATTTGATAGCAACTCTTAATTGATGATGAGGCTTCCAAGTCACTAAGTACCTCCTTCCTTTGTGTGTATGCCCCAGAAATTCTGCAAAATTAGGGTCCAGTGATACCTTTGTATATCTCAATTTGAGATAGATATGTAAGAAGTGAAAGAGGTTATTGTATATAAGTACGTTATTGAGGTAAACCTATTTCAGTTTCCCAAAATTCAGCTCTAGGTGTTCACAATATTCTCTGCAAAAAGATGTCAAAAATAGGACTTTGCACAGTCCGAAAAATAGGCTGTGAAGATATGCATTTATATCCCTTTTTGTAATACTTGTGTAAAAAATGAGATAGGTTTTTGTAGATTGGCCTTTTAGGAACACAAACCTCCTCCGATTTCTCAAAATGCATCTTGTATTGGCCACAATAGTTTCTACAAAATTATGACTTAAACAGGAAATTTCTAGAAAATGTACCATTCCTGCTTTGATTTCATCCTTTAACCTTAATTTTCTTTTAATTGTTTTTACCTTTACTTTGGATAAACTTCATTGTTGCTGGTGAAATTGTCTTCATCTCTGTTTAACCCTTACTGCCTCCATGTTTACTTTTATTATTTACCTTGATTGCTATGTTTTTCCATCTATCTTCACTTTGATATGAATTTATTTTATCTGTATGCTTTGTAACTATCTTCCATGTTGTTTGCCTTCCCACTGGCTGCTTTTATTCTCTTTGATTTTTCAATCTGATACACTTTTACTGATACTCTTTCATCTGGCTGATTTATCTTTTTCCTTTTACTGTGATTTTTTTACTTTCACTGTAAACTTTTGACTTTTACTGTACATTTTCAAATGAAAGGGTCGTTCTGGTTTTTTCTCAAAATACCTGGAAATTGGTGAATTGGCTTGCAAATTGGTTTGAATGGTGATTGTAGAAGGTACGGTGGCTGCATACGTGAACTGGATGCTCAAATTGGGTGTCTGGAGCTTCTTCAGGCGGTAGACGGTAGTGAATTTTGGTTGCAGAGGCTCAAGGTGTTGCAAACGTATTGCTGAGGTTTTACAGAAAAAACGAGCGAAAAAGGATGAAATGGGGCTTCTCGGCCTTTTAAAGGACAACAATTATCTTTTGGCGGGGAAAATATTTTATGAATAGTTGACGGTTTTTGCGTTGGGTTGGGAGGCGGTTTTGGAGGCCATCACACCGCTTTTGGTAAGCGGGTGGTATTTCCCCGAGGGAACGCGATATATGCCGGAGGCTGACACGTAGCAAAATCAGGCTCGAGCAAAACCTTGAATCTCGCGTGCTCTTGGGCTAATAAAGGTCGGACAGGGAGTGAGCGCAATATGGATGCGCATTGTTAGATCTGGGGGTGAGAGATCTAACGGTTGTAGCGCGGTGAAGCTGCACAAAGGGAAATCATGGTGAAGATTTGTGGGGTTTTCTTTAATGGCACCAAGGGTTGGTGGGTTAATAGGTTTATGTTGGGGGAATATGAAGCAGGGAGTTAATTTAAACAATGCGGGGGATGAAACTATAGTTTATAATTAAATCGGGGTTTGGATATTATATATGAAGGAGTTATTTAATACGGGAAAAAGTTATATCGGGGAGCTAATACATTAGGTTAGTATGTTAATATGAAATGAATGCGCAAAATGTAAAATATAGTAAGCATAATGTAAAATATGATGTTTGGCTTGAATTTCTTCGCTGTGGTGGCCCAATATCAACATTTAACACTTATACTTAGGATAAAAGCACTTTTTGTGGGTTTTTGAGTATTTTTAATGAGAGGGGAATTAATTAAGGGGGTTTTACCTCTCCTAGGTAAAAAGTGTTTTAAACTTAGGAAAATGGGATTTTGTAAGGTAAAATGAGTGATGTAAAGGGAAAAGGGTGTTTTCATGAATAAGAAGGGTTTCAATAAGATGGATTCCAATACTTGATGTCCATGAGTTATTAAGCCGAGGGTCCAGTCCCATAAAAAATCAGAGAAATGCTCTGAGCCTTTATGACTGAAGGATTTTAGTACTGGAGCACATTGTGGGGAGGGAAATTAGTAATATGCAAATGATGTTTATCCATGATTGTAAAAATTGCTTATACCTACCCATCTGCTATTTTAACATTTTATTCCTTATTTACATGGGTGCATTTGAGCTTGCAAACCCTTATTCATTTTTCTTTAAAACATGAAACTAACTAATTCAAACCTCATTTCATCCAAGAGCTCAGGTTAAACTGTTGAGCTATTGATCTGCCAAGATTAAACTGTTTGGCTAGATCTTTATTCTCTATCTATAAATATTAAATTTAAAGCATGAAAAGTCAAGATTAAGTTGTTTGACTTAGCTACACATAATCATTATTTGCAGAAAAAGTAAAATAGTAGTGGCATTTGAAATTGCACACTTTCATGATCTATTTTATCTCTTTTTGTGGGGTTCATATTTTTCACTTTTTTTATATTTGTTTCTTTTTGTCCTTTGATTGTTCTTTTAGGACATACCCTCTTTACACAATTTTAATATGGAAAATGTTTGCAGAAAGAAAAGGTATGTACAATATTACAAGACTTAACCTCAACCAATTCAAAATTATGAATCCTATCACTATGGGACTCTAACAGTGGCTCCACATGGGGATGGCATTTTATGGTGAAATGTAAAGAACTCTAAAGACCAGTAGCCTTTGAATTGTGACTGTAGTTACCTTGTAAACTATCCTTCTATGATTCTGCTTTATTGATACTTATGACAGTGAATCCTCCAAAGCTCAGGGCCTTCTCTCTGGGCTTCAACTTCAAAGGATTACCATCCAATCCAATCTACATTGTACAACGTTATGTACAATGATGCAAAATAAAGTGAACTATTGTGAGTAAGTGGAAAAATAATGCTTCAACATCCTACCATTAACAGGTCCTCCTGGTAGATATGGTCCCTCTATGTTTGTCAAGAAAAAGGCATTGTTGCCTCTGTAGCCATAAATGACATTAGGCCCCTGCCACAAAAAATCAAATTTTCCATGCTTGCCTTTGTCCTCTCTCCTTGAATCCCACTTAAGGACTTTATCTCCTATGTAAAAATCATTTGCTTTAGTCTTTTTATCAAAGAATTTCTTGATTTTTTCTTGGATTACCTATGATTTCACATATACTTCCTCTTTGGTCTGGTGCAGGTGTATGGCCTGATTTATTCTTCTCTAAATATCATTTGGTTCCACTTGTAATTCCTGGATGATCTTCATCACTGACACTCCCAAGGATGATGGGAAAACTACATCCATCCCATAAACCAGCTGATAGGGTGATGTTCCAATGGATTTCTTAGTAGTCAATCTATCTGCCCATAAGGCATTGACTAACTTCTTGTTCCATGTCTTTTTGTTATCTTCCAACAACTTTTTAATAATATTGACCAGGCTTTTGTTGGTAGACTTTGCTAGTCCATTACCTTGAGGGTAATAGGCTTTGGAATGGCCAAGGGTGATGTGGTACTTGTTATAGAAATCTATCATTCTATTGGATTTAAAGGCAGATGCATTATCAATAATGAGCTTCTGGGAACATACAAATCTTGATAGGATATTACTCTCTAGGAAGGAGATTATGACAGTGTCTATGGCTTGCCTAGAAGGTATGGCCTTTATCCATTTGGTAAAATAGTCTGTGGCTGTCAGAATCCACTTGTGTTGAGCTGAGGAGGCTGGGTATATTTCTCTAATGAAGTCTAACCCCATTATTGAAATGGCATTTCAGTGGAAATTGGTTTAAGGGGCAAGGGAAAATTTTTTCTCTTTCCCTCAAATATCTGACATTTATGGCAGGAGGTCACATGTTTCTTAACATCTGCAAACAAGGTGGGCCAGTAGAAACTAGACCTCAGGATTTTGTTAGTAGTAGTCTTCCAGTACAAGTGTCCTCCACAATCCCCTGCATGAAACTCTTGCATGATTTTATCAACTTCATTTTTCAATAAAAAATTCAAAATAATACAACTATTGTCTTTCCAAAACAATGCATTATCTATAATACAATACTTTAATGATTTCATTTTTAAAAATCTAGCTTTAGTTCTTGTCAAACCAGGAGGAGCTTGTAAATTTTGTAATACAAATATAATATCTGCATACCATGGTGAATAAGTAAAAGGTTCACTGATCGGTGGAGTCGCCATCTCTTCCTAATCATCAAGGGCACTAATGAAGTTTATATCAAGGGCCTGACAATTCGATTCAACCATGAGTTTGGCTAAACCTTGGCCTTTGATAAGCTTAGTTGGCTTTACCTTTATGTCATATTCCAATATTGTGGCAATCCACTTGCCTCTTTTCCCTTCGGGCCCATTTTGTGTCAAAATGTCCTTAATTACAGAATTTGGAACATAAGCAACAATGTGAGAATAGAGGATGTATACTCTGAAGTATTTGATAGTCTTTACTAAAGCTAAAGCTTGCTTTTCCATGATATTGTATTTGAGTGTGGCATCTCTTAAGGATTTACTAAAAAATGCAATTGGTTGTTCATATACTTGGTTGTTCTTTTGCAGCAAGATTGCTGCAATAGTGTGTTTTGAAGCAAAAGAAAAAATTATAAAATCCTTGTTAAAATCGGGACTTGTTAGGATTGGAGTCTTGGTTAAGGCTTCCTTGATGGCTCCAAAGGATTGTTTTGACTCCACTGTCCATTTAAGTGCTGAGTCCTTTCTTAGCATGTTGTTTAACTCTCTAATTAGTTATGCTAGATTTGAAATGAATCACCTAAGAAAGTTTATCTTGCCTAGAAATGATTGTACTTCTCTAATGTCTTTAGGATGGGTATTGGTCAAAATGGCCTCTATTCTAGCAGGATCTATTCTAATCCCATCTTTAGATATGATATGTCCCAACAATTTTCCCTTTTCTAGACCAAAGAGTGCCTTTTGGGATTTAAAGAAATCCCAAATTTTCTACATTTGATAAATACTCTTCTCAGGTGGTCTAAGTGTTCATTGCCAGATTTAGAGAAGACTGTGATGTCATCTTGGTATACTACTAATAAATCATGGATCTCCTTGGCAAAATCTATATCCATAGCTCTCTGAAATGTGGGACCCAAAAGGCATCTTCAAATACATGAAGGTACCCCATGGAGTAGTAAATGCAATTTTGGCTTGGTCCTCAGTTTTGACTAAGATCTGGTTATACCCAGAGAATCCATATTACAAGGAGTCGTGGATGACAATATAAAGAAGGCCATGTTGGTGACCGTGTTGCAGGATCGCACACTGACATGGTACATTAAGCATTCTAATGACCATCCGAACGTGGGGATCGCAGATATCCAGGCCGTGCTAAATAGGGAATTTAGCAGGCCAAAGTCGGAGACACAATTGATTATCAGGTTTAAAGAGATCACAATGCTTCTAGGCGAGACCCCATGGGATCTGGATCAGACATTGAAGAGTATGATTCGCGAAGCCAACATGACCTTAATAGATGGGCAGTGCCGTGCATGGTTTATAGCATCACTAACACCCCATTTAAGGACAGAGCTGTCACAACAAAAGCTATCCACCCAGGTTGAAGTTTTGGAGATTGCAATGAGATTACATGAGACCCCTATACAAGATCCTGGTCTGGGAGTCCAACAAATACACGTGCAATTGAAAAATTTGTGTCTGGAAATGCAAAGTTTGAAACAGGACATGACACCTCGACTAGAGGTGCACGAGGAGGTATGGTGCATAAAATGCAAAGGCCAGGGGCATGACAAGGACCACTGTCTAGTTTTTGAGAATTACTTTGCGAGAGGAGGGTCGATGCCATTAAGACTGGAGGCATAAGCAGGACCGAGCGCAGCGCTTGCATTATGGTGTTTGATCTATCAGATATGAGGAAAACACACTATGGATAATTTGCATCTATTGCAAAAGTATATGCAGACGTCCCAACAATTGTTTTGTAATTTCTGTAGGTCGATGGGCCATGATGAGCACTCTTGCAGAAGTTACGAGCTAATGATGGATTGGACCCTTGCCTATAGAGTGCAGACCGAAATGTGAGTCCTCGATCCAAATGCGGGGATGGCGTGCACTCGATTTTAGGGGTGCGGACGAGGTCGAGGTGGAATGGGACCAGGAAGGGGTCGTGGACAACTAACTTGTTACAATTACGGAGGACCAAGGCACTATGCCCACAATTGTACAAATCTGACAAGAACATCATGTTTATAATGTACTCAGTTTGATCATGAGGCAGTCTTGGCAGAAGACTGCCCTACAATGATAGCGAGGTTGTGCGAGAAAGGGGTACTCCAGCCTCCCCTGACTCAGAATTTGCAAATGATGAGGTCTGAGCCGCGCGAAGAAGACCTGAATGTAAACATAGTGCTCAGAAGTGGTATCACAACCAGAGATGACAAAGGTAAGTAGCTAGAAGAAAGTGCATGGGTTCACAAGGCTCCTACAAAGGAACTTGAATTTGATTTGGAGCGTGCGAAGGAGACATTCATGGAAGCTAAGAAGAGCTTCACGGAGGTCTCCACTTCAGGTAGTAAGGATCAACTAGAACCAGGGATGGATCCTTCAATGCTCACTACCTTTCTAGAGACATGCATGAAACTGCTGCGTGATAGAAAGGCTATAAAAAGACTGCAGGAACTTATCACTAGGTGCACGAGGTCAGGGGAATCACGCGTAGTCCGGAAACTTGGAAAGCATGTGTTGCGAACAGGAAGGGAAATGAGATTGACTGCGCAAATCAGAGAGTATGAAATGGATCAGGTAGTTCTAGATCTCGGATCGGACGCGAATGTACTGCCGAAACAAATGTGGGAACACATGGGCAGACCTGCGCTACAATGGTCTCCTATTCAATTGCGAATGGCGAACCAGTAGAAGATCTTACCCATAGGAAGATTTCAAGGGGTAACAGTGGATATTGAAGGTGCGAGCACACTAGCGGATTTCGAAGTGATAAATATTGTCGGCGATAGCAATCCTTATCCTGCACTACTGGGCATAGATTGGGCCATTGATATGAACGGAGTCATAAATCTAAAGAAGCGCAAAATTATTTTTGAGAAAAAGTGCATAGTAGTACCGCTAGATCCTGTTGAAGGAGCGAGATACACTGAACCGGTGCGTGACGATGATAGTGATGACGATCTTGATTATATTTCTAAGATAACCGTGCGAGAACAGAATTGGGTGAATCCAACAGTAGATGGTAGGATTTCATGGGAGCACAAATGCTCCTGCACTTCGGATTAAGATAAAGAAATAGAACGATGGCAAAACCGGTTACACGAGGTAACCATGCTCAATTGCAACATGATAGTTAGATCACTGCACTGCGTGACAACAGAGATAAGGGATTTGCCTAGGTACGACGGGTTAACAACGATGGATGAATTTCTGAACAAATTTGAGAGTGAAGTACTGGAACAACAGCGTTTTGATGCTCTGAAATGGGCAATGCGCCCTACGCCCACAAAATGGTGGGGTATGCACCAGCAGAGTTTCGGGGATTGGTGCAAATGTAGAAGGGAGATGTTAATACAATTTGGAAAACCCCAACTACAAATGAGAGCTGGTTATGAAGGACAAAATGGTTTGCGCGCCCACATTTCCCGATGGATACAGACGTATGGCATGTAGCCCGCACAAACACACACCACCCCTAGAATAGAAAATAGGAACAAAACACAGTGGTAAGAAAAACGAAGTGCGCCAAAGATTATCCGCAGAGAAGAGTCTGACCGGGTGTGCGAAGTGCTGAACAGGGTCCACCAGGTGAGACGCATTGATTGGGACTTGCGCGTACCAGCGGTTCAATGGGCCTATAGGACCATGTGCAAAACCCTGATCGCAAGAACAATTTCGAGGTTGCAGAATGAAGCAGGGATCGTAATCTCTGAGGAGCATGCACAGATGAATCCACATGTAATAGCACCCGTAGATTTGACAGTGCGCGAAGCTTGAGACGAAGAAATCACACAACTATGCGAAGCAGAACACGTAAGACTTTAGGAAACAATTCAGCAGGGAAAATTTAGACTTCGTGAACATGAAAAGGACTGGGTACGGATAAGGAAGAAAGGCATTTTAATGGACGCGGAAGTCAAGAGGTTGGAAAACGATGTAAAGGGAGCATTCCTCGGCAATAAACCAAGGATAGCAAGGAAAGGTATGAACGATCATACTAATGAATTAGAGGACTATCGCCAAGAATTGGTTTGTTTTTTGCCATGGCTAGGACCGCATATCACCAAATGCAGTAACTAGGGAAGCGCATTACAAATGATAGAGTGCACGACACCAATCGCCACAATGACAGATAAGGATTTTCCACGGACTATGCTAGAGGACAGGATGGAGCCCCGCACAGGTGGTGCGACCACCTCACTAACCATAGGAAGAACTGTTTTAGTGCTCTAGGCAGCTGAAAGGGAGCACGAGACTATAATTTATTCTTCTTGGGAGCTATGCGCCCTGAAAGGTGCGCGTAGGAATAGAATGTCACACGGTTTGCGCCTGCGCATGGAGGGCTGTGCTGCCGTGCGGGTTGGCTAGGAAGTGGCCGTTGGTGTCACTGTTCGTGACGGGATGTCCGATTTGAGGCCAAATGGAGTGGGTGACGGGCATTTAAGACATGATTTATGGGCAAGATTTGGGAAAATCCGCCGCCAAGAGAGCATTGTGTTGTACCTTTGAGATAGTAGTAGGTCAGCTACCAATGCCAGAGCATCTAAAATAATTGTTTTGGGGTTTTTTGTTTTTAGTTTTGGAATACCAATGAATGAATATAGATGTAGAATTGAAATACTTAATCCTTTGGATAATATTAATATCTCAACAAAGGGCTACTATAAAGATTTACACAGTGATATAGATCAAATAGTGGTGAGAAGAAGACATAAAATAATATGATTATCACTGTTTCCAGACTGTAAAACATAACAATCAGAAGTATGAAAACCTTCTAAAATACATTCCAAAGATTCAAGGTAGTATACTTAAGCTTACAAAAGATGTTGATGATTTATTGATTAGAGGGGATTAACTAAACAGACAGTTCATTAATCCATTCTCTTAATAGATGAGCACTTTAGGAGTTTATAGGAATAAATTGAAACACAATTATTCCTACCTAGATATCTCTATAATTCATAAGCATATGAAGAAAAACATAAAGACTGATAACTGCAAAAACTTACAAGATAACACAAACTGTGTAAAACCAAATTCAAAATCCTCTACTTTGTATTAAGGTTCTAGAAATACTTAGTACATCAAGTGTCTAGAAATGCTTCATTCAAAGGTGCAACCAAGTTCAAAGTAGAATGAATAGTCACGACTTTAACCTTGAACCCATAACAACTCGAGAAGAGAGTTATTTACACAATAATGAAACTAAGAAAATATCCTAAAACTGATTAAGATTTATTCTTGGAAGGAAAGATCTTCATGCAAGAAGATGGGGGTAGTGATTGAACTGCTCCTTGTTGTCCCTTTTATTCAGGTCATGCTGGCTTTGTTGTTTGATATTTTTCCCTTTAAGCTGCTTGATTGTTTGTATCCTTTACGTTGGTTGATTCCTTCATTTGATCTTTCATCTGATACTCTTTAAACTCCGTGAATATCCTTTGACCTTGTTGAGTAGCCTTTAGTGTGTTCTTTTTACCTTTACTGTGCATTTCAGGTTTTTACTGTGTTTTTCAACAGTAAAACATTTTAGATTTTATGTTATAGGGTGAAGTGATTTGATATGATCGTCATATTTGTCTTCTAACTGTATGCAAGGTTTTTCTTTGTAAGCCTGGAACAAGAGTTTTTACCTGCAAAACACAAAAATTGTTAAGAAAACATAGGTGACAAAGAAGGTCATTAATAGCTTTATTGAGCTTGAAAGGATATTGGAAGGAGTCCAGAGTGTATCAGAAGGTAAAACAATGGTTTATGGAGGTTTCACCATGTAAACGGGTGAAACAAAGAAAAATGGTGATTTTTGCATTTAAATGGAAAACAATTTACTTTTTGAATTATGGTGCAAGGTGAACAATGGCCTTTTTGTTGTTATGCGGGAGGTGGTTTTGGTTTTCATCGCACCGCTTATGAGGCGCGGGCAGTTTTAGGAGGGTCAGTCGATATGGTCTAGAGCCTGACACGTAGTAAGGGGAGGTCGGTGGAATACTGCTTTTTCGGGCGGGTAACGCTCGGACATAGAGCCAACTTGAAATCACTGAGGGTAGTTGGATTTGAATGCATTTGATCGAACGATGGTGGAGTGAAAAAGCAATGCGACGGTAAGAGGAAAGAGAAACGAAGGGGCCCAATGATTAATCATGGTGGCATGGGTTTTATTATTGGTTAAAAACTGAGATTAGCGGGATTTTATGGTTAAATAGAGGTTTAGGTTAGTTCTTCGTTAAAATCATAAAAACATTTTAACAAAGAAATCCTTTGCAAAACAAGGTATGGTAGACTTGAAATGGTATGAATTTAGGCGGATAAATGACGTCGTGTCCGGGTCCATCGCATATCACAATCGCAATTTAGCGAAGGAAGGCCCATTGCAAAGGAATGCAATAGGGGCCGAACTTGATGTGGAAAATAAATCATGGATAATACTGCAATCAGGTCTGGGTTCCCATCGCATATCGGAGATTGCAATAGCGGAGGGTATATGTTCCAGCCGGGACTTGCGATGAAGAGCGGATGCAAAATGCCAATGAATTATGAATATATTTGCATCGGGTCCGGGTCCATCGCGCATCGCATATCACAATGCGGAGGAGAGTGCATGCATGTTGAAAAGCTTGCGATCCGCCGATATGCGTTGTTTTATTGAATACATAGTTTAATAATAAAACTAATGGTTTTGGGTTATTTACTAAAGGGAGTTAATAATATACGAGAAAGGGATCTTTTAGGGGTTTAATACTATAAGTTAGCGTTAATATGAAACATGAGCAGAAAGGGGAAATACACTAAGTATAATGCTTTTTCATGAGTTATTTGATTTTAACATATATACATCAATACTTAGGCTAAACATCTTTTTGTGGGTTTTTTGGGTAAAAGGGGATTTAACATATGGTTTTCAGTTTTCCTAGGCAAAAAGGATTTTAACTTTAGGAAAAGGGGTTTTTTATGGAAAATGAATGAATATGAACTGTATGAAGTTGGGAAGGGGAAATTAGTAAGTATAGGAATGAATGAGGATGGGAGAAGTTAATTAATTGATCTTGTAGACCTTCATTTGCTTTGTGTAATTGCCTCATGGACATAGAAACATATGGTAAAACATGATAAATGTACATTTTGTCTAATGAATTATCATACTTCTGCAACCTTTCTTCTACTTACTCTTTGCTTATCCTATCATTTTTTTTTTCACTTAATGGGTGCATTTAAGCTAGCAAACCCTTTTCCTTTCTGTTTATTTTTTAAAAGCAAACTATCTAATTCTAACCTTATAACATCCAAGGGCTCAGATTAAACTGATGAACACCTTATTATTCTCTGCCTAACTACTAATCTGTCAAGATTAAATAGTTTGGCTAGGTCTTTATTCTCTAATTATAACATCAAATTTAAAGCATGAAGCACTCAAGATTAAACTATTTGACTGTCATGGGTTGTGGCATTTATGACAAGCTGCACACAACCATTATTTTGTGAAAAAATAGTAGTGGTATTTAGACTTGCTCACTTTCAGAGTTTATTTGTTTTCTTTTCTTTCTAACCTAACATTTTCTTTGATATGGACATCATCATCAAGATATTTTCAAAAAACATTTTTTCAATATTGTTATGTCCATATCCTAACTTAACATTTTTTCAAAATATTTATTTATTTATTTGTTTGACTATTTTATTCTATCTTATCAAGACCAAAAAATGCTACAACACATTAATGGCTCGGAATTGGGGGGAACGGTCGAATTTGAATTCAAAAGGCACTATAAAACCCAAAGGGCCAGCCAACGGACAACACTTGGTCGTTTGAGCATTGAGCGGTTGACCAGAGCACAAAGTGTTGAGAGCCGAGCAATAATAGAGACCCTGAGTTTGCAAGAGACAAAATATTGTGTAGAAATGATGATGGCCACTAAGGATGGGTTGGGAATTGAGGAAGGAACTGCCAGCGAGGCCGCGCAAACCCCCATGGTACAGGATGTTCCCGAAAGCGCTGGGGTCATGACAGAAATCCCCAAATCACCCCGGACTCTGATACTGAAGAAAGATAAGGAGGCAATGGGACTAGTACGTATGTCCCTGAGGAATCCGCGACACAATAAGTTATCAATGGAAGAAAAAGGAAAGGCAGTTACCATTGAAACATATGAAGAGGAAGAAGACTTGCAGGCCCTAATTGCTGCCACAGAGGAAGAAGAAGACGTGGAGGAAGACATCCAACCATTGCGCTCTGCAACAAAATTACCCGTGTATGTACCTCCGTGGAAAGGGAAAACCAAAATACTAAAGGATCTGGATGCAACAAAGAGTGCACTCCAAAACCCGCTCCTCCTTGATGGAATTGGCTTTGAGGGCTCTCACCTAGGTCGCGTGCCCACCATGAAATTTGAATACTGGGACCTCGCGGATAGCGAGAAGTTCTTGCATTTAAAAATTATGAATCTGATGAAGCAGAATAAGGAGGTGCCAATGATAACATTAGAGTCGCGAAAATGGCTGCGCGGTGTGGAAAAGGCCGGGTTGCTACATTTGTTATGGATAGCACATTTCCGTCGTGTGCCCATCACCACTTCTGTCAGCAAGCAACTGCTCTTCCTGGTGCATGATGAGTATCTATGGCTGGAGGAGCCTATTCCTATCACGACAAACCTCATCCACTGAATTTCTCGCTTCCCTATAAGAGAAAGGACCCCGTGACGATAGTCGAGAAAAGCAGCGATTTGGCTCTCGTAGAGGCCATGAAGGCAAAGTATAAGCTGGAGAAGAAAAAAAGGGGTTACACTACCACCAGTATCAAGGACAAAGGGGTGGGCGTAGCCACCCAACTCTTGGCCAGTAAAGTGATGAGAAAATGCCGCGTCGATGAGGTACCAGTGCTGGTGGCTGTGTTGGTTGAACAGTGTGCGGAGGGGGTCCAGTTCAATTGGGCCAAGCTCCTATGTGAGGAATTTTTTATAAACTGTTGCGAGGCCCAGGAGCAGGGTAAGACCTTCCACTACGCGTGGTTGCTCTTATCTAACTTGCTGGTAGCAGGAGAACTGTTGGAGGATAGTTAGTTCCTAAGCATTGACCGAGACTTACCAAAGGCCGCGAAGTACGCTTCGCTTTGGGCCACCAAGGATGCGAAACAGATTCACGATACAAAGATTTTCTGGGTGCTCATGGAGGCGAACATCCGCATGCGGATCAATAGGAGGCCGCGCCTGTCACCTATGGTGCATAATAGTCTGAAGAGTTTTGCAGACTTCAAGGTGGACATGCACAACATATACATCTGGGTGTGAAAGTATCCGGTGCAGTAGTGGACAAAGCTACCATTCATAGCCACTGATAATGCGATCTTTACTGTGTTAGAGACATGGCCTCCCAAGTGGCACACCCCAGACTTGGTGGAACTGGAGAAGGTGGTAGCACAGAAAAGGAAGGATGATGCCAAGCTACACGTCACCTAACTAACTGAGAGAAGGCAGAACGAAAAATTAGCAGCTGAGGTAAGGGAAGCTCGTGAAGTGGCACAAGAAGCCGCAGAGCAGAAGAAGGCCATCGAAGTAGCAGCGACATCGTAGACATCAGAGGCTGCAACAGTACAAGCAGAGGAGGGCCAAGCAGTGTCCTCAGGGCAGGAGGCAGAGGACACAGAAATAGCAGAAGAGAGCACAGAACCATGGACCACATCTACACAGCTCAAACAACCACACATCACAGAAAGATCGGTTCCAAGAAAGAAGGTGAAGGCCTCGATGTTGGCCATTGACCTGATCACCTTAACTATAGGAGATCTCCATGACATCGGTGAAATGGTCCACGATGTCACTAGAGAAGTGATCCAAGAGTTTATGACGAAGCACCAGGGTGTGTTGGGGTCTGTCAGGATGCAGCTGCAGGAGTTAAAGGTGCGGCCCCCTCAGGAAGGTATCCTATCTACCCACGTCGCTGCGGGCACTTCAACAGTAGAATAGATGCTACGCGCGAGGATGGCCAACATAATAGCATTGCCAGAGGGAGCGTTAGTATCAGCAGATGCAATGGACTGAATGACAGTTAGCATGATGAGAGGCCTTGGCCTTAATCTAGCTTCCCTTCCCCGGGAAACGCTCTATCAACTACATGATGGAATAACAGTAGAGTTGTGTGCAAGGGAGAGTTGCGTGATCCAGGTTCTGAGCAAGTAGAAGATTAATATGGAACAACTTAGCTTGTAGCGTGATGAATTGGTGTCGCAGAACCAACAGTTGGTGCAGACGGTAGATGACGCTTGCTGATGCGTCTCAGCACTGACTATCACAACAGATCTACCAGCAGAAGTGCAGATTCACAATTTAGCAAGTGGAGTCCGCGATGCCAGAGAAGAGACAACAAAGGTGCAGTTGGAGCTGAATCTCCAGATTGCCGAGCTACGATTGAAGGCGCAACCTTCCACTCCCCCAGAGGTCAAAGAGTAGTGCGCTAGCACTATTGCAGCAGGGATGGAAGAGATTGGAGGTGCAGTGCGCGATTGTACCAACATGTTGGAGCAGGCACTTGAGGTCCTCATGATGTTGCAGGAGCACCCAAACATCCAGCGATTGGAGACAGAGGCATGCGAACTCTAGCAATAGTGTGACAAAATCAGAGGGATTGCATAGACAGTAGACCTTACTCAGCGGCTTGCAAGGATGTAGCAAGCTAAGACATTAAAGGAGTAGGTGGATGCGATGCGCCATAAGGAAGTCGTTCTCAAAGCGCACGTCCAACGATGGATTAACGAAGCCTTCACAATCACAACAGATATTGAAGGAAAACTCGCACAGATTCAGGGGATGCATGCACAGATGCAGTGCAGCAAGCCAGAAATAGAGGGCTGAGAAGACAGAATGCAGCAGGTTCAACAAAATGCATCTCAGTGCACTACAGACATCAAGACTGTTTGGGACCAGCTGGAGGGACTCCGCGCCAAGATCGCCGCGCCAACAGAGTGACTCGAGGGTGAGTCATGATGTTTGTGTTGGGGGCCTATTGGGCATGGAGTCCTCCCACAACATGTTTTGGTGCTTAAAGACCAAGTTTTGAGTTGTTATTATTGTAAAAATGCCACGAATTGCAGGCGCAGAACGAAAATTGTATGTTAGAGTCATAGGGTTGTCCGCCCTAAGTTTTGAATGTAGTGTCGGACTACCCATGGTCCGCGGACCATGGGATTGTATAAATAGAATGAGGCTCTAAGTTGTAAGGAAAAAAGTGAACAAACAGATGGAGTCTAGAAGATAGCGAGCATAAAGTAAGAGTCTAAGTGTCTTGGGTCATAGTAGTAGGAAGAGGCTCTGCAACGGAGTGCGCAAAGGCCTAGTAGAGTCCGTAGTTGAGTCCGCAGACTCCTGTAGCTGAGTGCGCAGGGTGGAGTCGAGTCTGTAACCAAGGAAGAAGAATAATAAAGAGAAGTTTTATCTGAATTCCGTGCATCTGTTCTCATGTTATTTCCTGTTTGATATCATTTGCAATTATACTATTTATTTACTACGCGTACGTATATGAATGGTGAATATTGTTAAGTATAACTGAAAGCATACAGATAAGCTAAGTTGTTAAACTAATACTGGGTTACTAATAAGGATTTGGGTAATAACATTGTTCGTCCCCGAGTAGGGCTGTGCAAGGGTAGCATCGCAGGTTGTGAGGTACTGATAAGTGCGCGTAGAAATGTGCACGCAGGGTCAAACCGCAGACCACTTGAAATCATCAGACATCTCTAGGGTATGGAAATCTGGTTCCAGCACCCTTCCATACTACTTCGGGTGAGAGATCTAATAGCTGTTGCGCGGTGAAGCTGCACGGAGGGAAATCAGGGTGAAGATTTGCAGGGTTTTCTTTAACGGCACCAAGGGTTGGTGGGTTAATAGGTTTATGTTGGAGAAATATGAAGTAGGGAGTTAATTTAAACAATGTGGGGGATGAAACTATCATTTATAATTAAATCGGGGTTTGGATATTATATATGAAGGAGTTATTTAATATGAGAAAAAGTATATTGGGGAGCTAATACATTAGGTTAGTACGTTAATATGAAATGAATACGCGGAATGTAAAATATAGTAAGCATAATGTAAAATATGATGTTTGGCTTGAATTTCTTCACTGTGGTGGCCCAATATCAACATTTAACACTTATACTTAAGATAAAAGCATTTTTTATGGGTTTTTGAGTATTTAGGGGGTTTTACCTTTCCTAGGTAAAATGTGTTTTCAACTTAGGAAAAGGGGATTTTGTAGGGTAAAATGAGTGCTGTAAAGGGTAAAGGGTGTTTTCATGAATGAGAAGGGTTTCAATAAGGTGGATTCCAATACTTGATGTCCATGAGTCATTAAACCGAGGGTCTGGTCCCACCAAAAGTCAGAGAAATGCTCTAAGCCTTTATGACTGAAGGATTTTAGTACCAGAGCACATTGTGGGGAGAGAAATTAGTAATATGCCAAATGATGTTTATCCATGATTGTAAAAATTGCTTGTACCTACCCATCTGTTATTTTAACATTTTATTCCTTATTTACATGGGTGCATTTGAGCTTGCAAACCCTTATTCATTTTTCTTTAAAACATGAAACTAACTAATTCAAACCTTATTTCATCCAAGAGCTCAGGTTAAACTGTTGAGCTCCCTATCATTCTTTATTTTAACTATTGATCTACCAAGATTAAACTATTTGGCTAGATCTTTATTCTCTATCTATCAACATTAAATTTAAAGCATGAAAAATCAAGATTAAGCTATTTGACTAATAATGGATTATGGTATTTTAAACAAGCTACACATAATCATTATTTGCAGAAAAAGTAAAATAGTAGTGGCATTTGAAATTGCACACTTTCATGATCTATTTTTATCTCTTTTTGTGGGGTTCATATTTTTCACTTTTTTGATCTTTGTTTTTTTTGTCCTTTGATTGTTCTTTTAGGACATACCCTCTTTACATAATTTTAATATGGGAAACATTTGCAGAAAACAAAGGTATGTACAATATTACAAGACTTAACCTTAGCCAATTCAAAATTATGAATCCTATCACTATAGGACTCTAATAGTGGCTCCACACGGGGATGGAATTTTATGGTGAAATGTCAAGAACTCTAAAGGCCAGTAGTATTTGAATTGTGACTGTAGTTACCTTGTAAACTGTCCTTCTATGATTCTACTTTATTGATACTTATGACAGTGAATCCTCCAAAGCTCAGGGCCTTCTCTCCGGGCTTCAACTTCAAAGGATTACCATCCAATCCAATCTACACTCTATAATGTTATGTACAATGATGCAAAGTAAAGTGAACTATTATGAGTCAGTGGAAAAATAATGCTTTAGCATCCTACCATTAACAAGTCCTCCTGGTAGATCTGATCCATCTATGTTTATCAAGAAAAAGACATTGTTGCCTCTGTAGCCATAAATGACTTAAGGCACCTACCACAAAAAATCAAATTTTCCATGCTTGCCTTTGTCTTCTCTCCTTGAATCCCACTTAAGGACTTTATCTCCTATGTAAAAATCATCTGCTTTAGTCTTTTTATCGAAGACTTTCTGTCTAGGGTAAATTTGCCTGTAGGTGAAGAAGGAATGGTGGATGACCTGTTACCAGACAAGCACTTGTTTGCTATTTCAGTTCTCTCTTCGTGGTTTGCTGATATAGCATACTATTTGGTATCAGCACAGTTCCTACCAAAATTGTCTTCCAAAGTAAAGAGAAAGATAGTCAGAAAAAGCGTCCCCTTCACTTGGATTGGGGGCAATATTTTCAAACTTGGCCTAGATCAAATCTTGAGAAGGTGTGTCAGGGAGGAGGAAGTCTTTGACATCCTTCTGACCTGTCATGATGGGCCTTTTGGAGGTCACATTGCAGCAAAGAGGATAACATTCAAAGTGTTACAAGCAGGCTATTATTGACCGACTCTTCATTAGGATGTGAAAAAATACACTAGTCAGTGTGATCAGTGCCAGAGGATGGGAAGGCGTACTCCAAGAGAGGAGATGCCTTTGCAGCCTAAAGTGACTTTCAAGCCGTTTGACAAGTGGGGCATGGACTTCATTGGACCTATTGACCCTCCTTCAAAGCAAAAAAATTACATTATTGTGTGCACTGATTATTTGACTAAGTGGGCTGAAACCAAGGCAATTAAGGCAACAACAGAAGAGAAGGTGGCTAAGTTCCTAAGGGAGAATGTATTCTACAAATTTGGGTCTAGAGAGTTGGTCATAGACCAAGGCAGCTAGTTTACCTCCAACATGATTGAAGACTTGCTTAGCCATCACAAGATCAAGCATAGAACCTACACTCCTTATCATCCACAAGCTAATGGGAAAATGGAGTTGACCAATAGAGCACTGGAGGACATCTTGACCAAAGTGGTGAGCAGCAACAGGAAGGATTTGGCAGAAAGACTAATTGAGGCCACCTAGGCCTATAATACCACATGGAAGACCACCACTGGATTCACGCCCTATGAGCTGGTCTATGGGAAAAAGGTCTTGCTGTCCATTGAATTTGAATATAACACATTAAGGATGGCAGCCCAACTAGATTTAGATCTCAGCAGTACACAAAAAGCGAGATTGTTCCAAAGGAATGGTTTGGATGAATTCAAAATGCAGATCCTCCTACATGCAGAGGTAATTCAACTTCAGAGGAAGATCTAACATGATAAAAATGTCAAGGAGAAGCAATTTTAGGAAGACGATTGGGCATTGTTATCTGATTCTAGGTATAAAGAATTCAAGGGCAAGTTAAGGACAAGATGGCTCGGACCTTATGTTATGGAAATATGCCATGATAATGGTTCACAACAAATCGAAACCATAGATGAAGAGGCCATTCCTTTGCTTGTTAATGGACACCAATTGCAAATTTACAAGAGACCTTTATCAAAACAAGAGTTCATTGATGATATCAAAAACAATGATGATAGTGGAGCAAGTTCCAACTCCTCCCTCATCAAATCGCTGAGAAAAATAAAAAAGAATAAGGACTCAAGTGGAAACCTCCATGAGGTACCTGAGTCCCATCATTAGGTTGAAAAACTCTTGAGGCGGCTCAGTGATGACAAAAGAAGAAGAAGAAAACATGAAAAGAAAAAGAGAATAAGAAGATACCTGGGTGAAAACCTTTCTTGAGGCGCCCAGGGCAAACACTAGGGTAAAAACCTCTCAGAGGCAGCCAGTTGTTTTTCAATATATATATATATATTTTTTAATCATGAAATTTCCATTTGCAGGTGGGCAAGAAAGGACGGTCAAGGAGCAAAAGAGGATCCCAAGGAGACCCCTGCCACTTACATATTTATTTCTTCACTCATTACCATGCATCCCTCCATCAGTTTTTTCATTTTTCCACTCCATTGCTTCAGTTTATAAAAAGACTGTGTTTTCTATAGGATCCCCTGTATTCCTACAGGATCCCTTGAAAACCTACAGGATGTTCCTGTAGGAATTACAGTGACTGAGAAATCCTACAGGAAGCAATCCGAAGGCAAATGATGGACTTGTTAGATATATAATATATATATATATATTTTTTAATCATGAAATTTCCATTTGCAGGTGGGCAAGAAAGGACGGTCAAGGAGCAAAAGAGGATCCCAAGGAGACCCCTGCCACTTACATATTTATTTCTTCACTCATTACCATGCATCCCTCCATCAGTTTTTTCATTTTTCCACTCCATTGCTTCAGTTTATAAAAAGACTGTGTTTTCTATAGGATCCCCTGTATTCCTACAGGATCCCTTGAAAACCTACAGGATGTTCCTGTAGGAATTACAGTGACTGAGAAATCCTACAGGAAGCAATCTGAAGGCAAATGATGGACTTGTTAGGTCCCTAAAATTCCCCTCTTCATGCTCTATCACCACACCTTGTCCACCACCATCATCCCTGCATTCACCATTCAAAAAATTAGTTTCAAGAGTTTTTTCCATTCTTCAAAAAAAAAAGAAAGAAGAAAAAAACAGAGAGGAATAAAGAGCAGCACCTGAGTATTCTTTGCTCTCCACACTCCCACTCCTTCTTTCCATCCATGTAACCATCCTCACAGCCCCAACAAGAAAAATGATTAAAGAGTTCTGAGGGAGAAACAACTACAGGGCACCCTGTAGGAAATCCTGTAACCGCCTATCCCACAGAATACCAATCACACCAGCAACAAGTCTTCACCATGATGATCTAGGAGCTCCAAAGCAACATCATCATATATTCAACCACAGGTACCTGTAAAAACAAAGAAGCCATTAGCAGACAAAAAGAGGAGGAAGAAGAATGGCATGCAACAAATATACACAGCAGCACCTCTGGTCTTCAACAACTGCAACATAGCATTGGAACCACAGGTAAGTATCTTGCTCGCTCTCTCATATGCATCATGTAATGAAAAAAATGTAAGGGTTACGAGATAATTGGTTTATAAGTGAAAAGGTGGCCAGTTAACTTGGCCACCTTCGTTCAGTCACACATGCACAACCAGGTGTCCTCTCACACATGGTTGCAGTCAACTCAAAGACAGAGAAGGAGTAGGACAAAAAGCGGTTAAACTACGGATGCATAAGGTGGGAGCTGATTACGAGGAGTGGGAAATGATGAGGTGGTAGTGGGGACCAACGGTCCAAAAATGGAAATGTACCTTTGCTGCCAGCAAACCACCTCACCCCGAATCCCCATAAGAGGAAATAAAACATCGTTACCATGCATTCATGCATTGCACCTCCTCGAAACTCCCTCACTCAAGTCACTCTCATACCTAGGCAACCCACTAGAAGAAAAACTCCATCGTTTCAATGCACGAGAATTCCTACAGGACTGCACAGGAATTCCTATAGGAGCATTTACAGGAATTCCTACAGGATACACAAAGACTATCTACAAGATACACAGAGACTGTCTACAGGATTGACAGAGAAGAGTTCAGAAGGGATATCACGGGAGTTGGCCACTGCAATCAATGTAAAGAGGTAGGATCTCTAGTTACATCCCTCTTTGCAAGTAAATGAACCAAGAACTCTAAATTTGAGTGAATTTAGCAACTTTGTGAAGGGTATTACATACACAGGCATCTCTGTTTTGGTTCTGAATTTGAAAAATTGTTTCAACTCTCTCATTTTCTCCTCAAGCTTCACCAACAAGATGACATGAGGGTTTAATAGGAGAGATCCCACCAACACTGTGAGAATCCAACAACACCCCCAAGTGCTTAAAATCTTCACAAGACATAATTGGATGGGGTTTTTCAAAAAAATCAGAGGGTATGATGATGAGGTCGCTCAAGAATTTGCTCTCTCCCTCACTCTACTCACTAGAATCCATGCCACTATTGTAATAAGGGGCCTGACTATAGATATCACCCCTGAGCTCATCAACAGAGTTACCATAGTTCCCCTAGGAATACCATGGAGAAAAGAAGACAAAGGAGATAGCCAGGTTGCCAAGAGAAAATTCTTTTTAGAAGGTGAGGAGCCCACTGAGGACAAAAATGGAGTAAGGAGGGAAATTCTTCCATAACCATGGAATGAGGTAGGGTACCAACTGATCAAATACATCTCATGTGAGGGTAGGTATAGTGTTTTCTATGGCTATCATTTCAGGATCCTTGAAGAATTAAGATTTGGAGCAGAAACACCCCCTCACTAAAGGCTCAACATACCATACTTCTTGCTTCAATCACTCATAGACTCAAGCATCAAAGTGAAGGAGGGAAATTCCCAACAGTTAGCTCACCATGGGTTGATTAGGATCCTCATAGAATATGTCGTCTGGGACCTTAGAACTCTTGTAACATGGACAATTTTCAGAGACATGCCAGCAGAGGATGACATCAAAGCTCTCACTTATGATGTTCATCCTACTGCTAGTGAAGAAGAAGTAGAACATGAAGAGGAAGATACAAAAGGAGATAAGGATGAGATGGCTGAAGAAGGAGATGACACAGAGGAACATGATGAAGATGAAGAAGAAGAGGGAGAAGAGAAGGTGGATGATGAAGAAACATAGGAGGAAATTAAGGAGGAAATTGACAGAGATCTACAAGAAGAAGAAGACAGGAAGGCAATAGAGGAAGAAGGCAATGGAAAAGAGGGGACATAAAACAAGGAGGAGCCACCTAGGGTGTCTCCAGAAGCCAATGAGAGAGAGGCAATAGCTTCCCTCACTTCTCTTAGCACCCCAATCAAGCAAAAAGGAAAAATTCAGAGGCAGACCCCATTATATTTCAGGACAAGAAAGAGCACAAGAATAAGACAGGGGAAGCCACAAACATCAACCAAAATTCCTATTGTGATTGAAGACTCCCCTACACAAAAAGACAAAATGCCTTCTCCTAAGTCCCCTATCACCTATATGAGGATACCTACTACTAGATAAACTTCCTCCAAGGGAAAAGCAATCCTACATGACACACAACAAAATCTACAGGAAGGAAAAACAATCCTACATGATACTTTGCTGAATCTATAGGAGGCACAAAAGTTGGAAATGAAGGTAGGGGAGCAACAAGAAACTAAAGAGGAGGACCCAAAGACAAAAGAACCAAGCTCCCAACCGAACCTAGATTCGGTTTATTGAAGGAGGCAGGGTCATACCTCAAAAATTTTCCATCCCACTGTTCTTTGAGCTTGAGAAGGAGAGGGCCAGAACTCATCGACGGATGCAGATCGCCAAATCAAAGGGGGTGGAAGAAATTGGGCACATGGAAGAGAAACTCAAAGAAATGGGCAGAGAGCTAAGTGGCTTGAGGGACAGAGAAGCTATAATGAGAAATCAACTAGAGACGGAAAATGCATGGCTGAGGGGACAATTGCAGGAAAGAGAGAACCAATTGGCATGTATGGCTAGTCTCTCCTTGGAAGCAATGTAGTGTAGGATGCCAGCTAAATCATATGCTCTCTACCTCAAAGAACAATGACTATAGTTTCATATTAAGACCCTTGCATAGAGAGGAACCATGGCATTTCAGGACTACAAGAAGTTTATTGAATTTTGTGAACAAAGTACACTAGAAGATAGGACCAAAATGGCTGAGTTTTATTTTCACAACATGGCCCTCACAAACATGAATGTATGGGACCCTAATGCCAAGCTAGGAGATCTGTAATTAATGGATTTGGCATCATGGATGAACCATGAGGAGTCAAGAGTTGCAGAGATGAAAAGGATATTGGTAAGAGAGCAAACTGAACCTCTTTTGATCATAGTTGAACAATCAAATCCCATTGTCCTCACCAATACCCATAATTTGATTGCAAATGATCCTAAGCTGGCACCTAGATATCTTGCTGCCCAAGAGAAAGAACTTTCACATTTTTAGGACATGTTCAGGTTGCTAGGAGATGATAGTATACATGCTTGCCCGAGGAGATGGAACACCCTGCCATACAGCTTAAAGATAAGAGAATATCACTCTCCTCAAAGGTTGAGAGAGGCACTCAACAGGACACCTATGTATAAGAAATCTATGCAAAGGTTGAAAGTCAATTGGATAGGCATAAAACTTAGTTCATCACTACTCTTAGGGATGCTAGAAGGGAGAAAAGGAGAAGAAGAAAAGAGGCGGTGGGAAGAAGTAGAATAGAAAGTAGGCTTCTATGAACAAGAAGAGGAGACCACAACAGATGCATGGGATGTCAGAGAGGCTACCAGAGCCATGAAGGATATGGATATTGGCTAAGTTGCTCAGAGGATGAGCAATGCTTTTAGTAGGGGGGTGATGATGAGCCTCATCATTGGGTAATTATATGGGCCTTAATTCACCTCCTAGCTTAGTCAAACCAACTTATCTCATAACTTGTTGAATGCTTTTGATTATATTTTGTTTATGAGGTGAGTTAGAGTTGGATATTATGCTTTGTGGTCTAATGTGAATTTAATGTAGGATTAAAGGAGAAAATCAAGGAATTTTGGCAAAGACCAAGGTCAAAACTCAAATGGGACAAGGGAGAGGGATTATTGGAGGTAAATCCTCCTCATTTACTACCTCTCCATTTTAATATTCCTCCATCATCTCGGAGTGCAAACAACCAAATCATGAGGACTACAAGGAAACCGAGAAAATGAGAGACAAAGCACCAGTTTATCTCGAGTTTGGGAGCCAAGCCTCCCTAATTTTAATGAAGTCATTACAGACTTCAGATGTATAAGTAGAGAAGCCTAAGACTTCAGTAGGATTCGTATTTTTGATTGTAAAACTCTATTCTATTTTTGAGCTACAAGACTTGTGACAGTTCTTTTGATGTAATTTGTTGTTATGGTAATAAGAATGAGTTTTGTTTTGAGCCAAGACTAAGTTAACTCAGACGGCTGAAGCTCTTGGGTTAGGGCCCAACCCTAGCAGCCAAGGTTCCTCTTAATTGTACATGTATGTTTAGTGTGATTCATAGCTTAATTGTTAATTTTCTTATTAGATACATTTCCATTACAAATAGTGTAGATTAGATTGGTTGTGTGATAATTTGCTTCCATTTGTGCCTTATTTCAAGTAGCAGGTTAGCAAGGAGAAAAATGATCACCACAAGGTTGTTAGCAGGTGGCTCGGCCTCACTTCCTCCCTTTGGGACCATGACTTGAGGAAGGGACCCTTAAGCAGCCCCAAAAACACAGATTTCTAATTCTTTTGTGATCTTTGGAGTTTGTTGTCTTTAATTTAGTATTTGGTTAATGTTGCAAGGTAGATCTCATTGTCATCTTTTCCATCTCCATTTCTGCAGTAGATCTCACTCATGCTTTCATTCCCTTCAGCAACTTTCCTCATGCATAATATAGGCAGTTGATTCATTAGTTTTGCTTTTCTAGTTTATGAAAATGTATGTTGTTGCATAACTTTTTGGAAGACACACATGTTTTATGTAGAGCAGGTGATTCAGGAGGAGACCAAGACTTCATAGCCAACAACCACCTTTCGCTTCATCCACCTTAGCCATTCCGTGTTTTCACCATCACCCTCACTAGTTTTTCATCATTTTTCATTGAAATTCTCCCAAACACATTGAGCGAATCTAGCCATCTACATCTTGGATATTGACTCCTGAGTGATCCTAGAACTTCTAACACTCCATTCCTCCCATCACACACCTTTCCTAAGCCCCCCAACACCTCCAACACCTCACATTTAGCTCTCGGCTGTATCCTATAGGTTTCTAGTACATCTTGGAGGTTTTCCTGAAACGACCTGTTTTGAGGCCAAATTGAGGGAAAACCTCTAGGAAGTCACTAAAAGCCTCGTAGGACCCCTCCACACCATCCAACCACTTCAAAAACCTTCTAGCCATCCTTAAACACCTTCAATCCACCTGCATGTCCACAAGAACAATTAGTTTGCATACTTGATTTTGCATAAAAACACCAAAAATGTGAAAACAGATTTAGTTAGTTTCTTTTCCTGCACATTAGTATTGTTTGATGCTTCTTACTTCTGCAACTTAGATAGTAGCATTTGTTTATTTTTGATTTAGCATTTCTGCTTAGCATAGCTTCTTAAATGGTTAATTAGGGTGTGGTGTGGTTTAGCATTACATGTTGGCCTTCTCCATTATTGCAGTAGAGTAACTCTCTTAGAGTAGATTTACAGTGACAACAGGCAGAACCATCACTTTTTACTTGTGCATACAACACTGTCACCTCCAAGTTTGTATGAACCCCGGGTTGATAAGTAAAGCTGGTAGCCCAGGAGTTGCAGCATCCTTGCTGCAATACTGGCACTCATCAGTTTTTGGTGCCATTGTCGGGGAGGTGTCTAAGTAGAATGTGATTACTGCTTTCTTTTCTTCTATTTCTTGTCTTCAATATTTGTTAGGTAAACTTGACTCGGGATAGAGTCAAAGTTGACCAGGTTAAATAGTGATGGTTTTGGGGCACATGGTATTGTGCACCCATAGTATTCTGCCCGTGGTATTATATGTAATGGAGCTTATAAAAGGTTGGAAGGACTTCATTGTAATGTAGGCCTAGAGGTAAGTGGTGAAGGCTCACTTGGTTGGAATGGCCAGGGTTTTGGCCAATGCTAATGAGATATCATTAGGTTGGGTTTTTCCATGGATTTGGGGTTTTCCCAGAAACACTTGTGTGTTTATGTGATTATGGTTGTTGCTGGTTATTTTTATATTTATTCCTTTTGGTAATTATTTATGTTATACAATCAAATTCTTAACAATTGGTATCAGAGCCAAATATTGGATTCAAAGGGATTCTTTGATGCCGGGGGTTTATAGGGCCTGATGAGATCAATGCAGCCTTTTTTACAAATCTGGGCCTGGAAAATAATGGTACAAGATTTGTGTATGAAAGTGTGATAGCTTCTTGGATTCTTTTATTTTGTAAAGAATCATGGCACACCTGGAAGGTAAGGATATCGATGATCTACCTAGGAACCCTGCGAATTACATGTCCCTAACGCCGCTCTGGTTCCTAGAGCGCGTAGCTCTCATGCACCCGAAGTGCAAATTGGTCATCCATGGCGCTTGACAATATATGTGGGATCAGACATATGAAAGATGCAGGCACGTCGCATTCGCCCTAGCCAAGCAGTCCATTGGCCCTAGCACTATGGTTGGGGTGCTCGCGCTCATTGTGTCGGTCGCCTATGAGGCCCATTTCGGGATCCCCATGACGGGGTCCATGCTGAACAACATCAACATCTGCCTCAATTCCCACACGATTGCTTTCCTACTTGAACATTCTAGGGCCATGGCTGTATTGGTGGATCAGGAGTTCTTTACGCTTTTGCAAGAGGCGCTGGGGTTGATAGCAGAAAAGCAGGGGAGCGGATTCAAAGCTCCATTACTAGTTGTGTGTGGGGACGAGACCTGCGAAGAGGGGAATCTGATGCGGGCCCTACTTAGTGGAGCTGTGGAGTATGAGGACTTCTTGTGGGAAGGAGATCCCGAGTTCAAGTGGCAGCAACCCGATGACGAGTGGCAGAGTATCACATTGGGGTATACTTTGGGGACCACGACGAGTCCCAAGGGTGTGGTATTGAGCCACTGGGGTGCTTATGTTGCGGCCCTCGGTGCTTCTCTAGCCTAGGAAATGAAGGAATTCATTGTAGATGATAATTCTACAATGATGTTGGATGGGAATTCAAGTGGTTTGATAGAATTTTTTTGAGCAAATCAAATTAAGAGAGGATGGGTCAGAATAGTAGCAGCAAAAAAAAAAAAAAAAAAAATTAATGAAGTCAAAATTATTGCATGTAAATGGGCATACTACTGTAAGACCTGGTAAGGCATGTGTACCCCTGGGTAATCATCGGTAAATTTTGGGCTAGAACTAGGTGATAGGGGGGTTTCAGGTTAATAATACCCCAGGTAAAAAACTTTGAGGGGGGTAAGGGCTAGAGTGAGAGGGGTTGTCTCACATAGCAAGTTTTCCTGGAGTTAGTAGAAGAACCCTAAGTCAAGTTTAAGGGGGGAATTATTAGGCAAACTTAACTCGGGATAGAGTCAAGGTTGACCAGGTTAAATAGTGATGGTTTTGGGGCACATGGTATTGTGCACCCATAGTATTCTTCCCGTGGTATTATGTAATGGAGCTTATAAAAGGTTGGAAGGAATTCATTGTAATGTAGGCCTGGAGGTGAGTGGTGAAGGCTCACTTGGTCGGATTGTCCAGGGTTTTGGCTAATGCTAATGAGATATCCTTAGGTTGGGTTTTTCCCCGGATTTGGGGTTTTCCCGGATAAACATGTGTGTTTATGTGATTATGGTTGTTGCTGGTTATTTTTATATTTATTCCTTTCGGTAATTATTTATGTTATACAGTCAAATTCTTAACAATATTCTGCCATTAGTTTTTTTCTGCAAAAATAATCTAGTTGTTTCCTTTGTTTCATTTTGTATTGTCTGCTTTCCTTTCCATTTTGCAAAGTAAGATTTCAATTCAACAAGTAGCTTTTTGATCCTATCAGTAATTTTCATTCAATCAACAATTTCAATCCTGCAAGTACTTTCCAAGTTTAAAAAATACAAAACCAAACCAAAAATATTTCCTTTCATGCCTTGTAGGAATAGGGACAACTTAGGGAAATTTTTGCCAAATACCCCCACTACATCCAGCAACAAACCTTCTCTCTTCTTCGGTGTTTGTGAACTGGAGGAAGCCTTAGGTGAGCAACTTGACATATTTGAAGAACCTACAGGGGAAGAAGAGGAAGAGGAACCCATTCCTACTGAACCAATGGCTGAAAACTGAAATGACAGAGGGAATAGAGAGAGTTGAGGGTGCCTTCCCCATCAGGGAAACCAATGGGGACACTAAGATGAAAAATATAAGCCCCTCTTCCCTACCTCATTTCCATGGCTTGACCACAGAGGACCCCGACACTTTCCTGTTTGAGTTTGCTATAATATGCCAAACCTATGACTATACAGATGATGAGCGAAAGTTAAAATTATTTCCATATACCCTCAAGGATGTAGCATTGTGCTGGTTCATGGGTTTACCTGGAGATAGCATCACAACTTGTGCTAAGATGAAACAGGCCTTTAACAACAAATATCGGGACTACTGTCGGTCAAAGGATACTAAAGAAGAAATTTTCAGGATGACCATAGGCAATGATGAATCCTTAGAGGATTACGAAGAAAGGTTCCATCTTAGTTACAAAAGGGCTAGGTGCACACTTGAACCTGAGTCACTAAAGTTGGTCCTGCTTAGGGGAGTAAGAGAAGATCTGTTGGATACCTTACATTTGTTAGCAGGAGGAGGTATCTACCAATTACCCTATGAGGATATCGAGACTGTCTTTAGAAACCATTCTAGGGTAGCCAGGAAAAATGGTAGGGGTAGTCAACCTATGGCCAGTACATCATCTTCCAAATCATCCATCAAGGGTGAAATTGGAAACATGCTGGAAGATTTCAAAGGTGAGATGCTGCAAACCCTTGCCTTACAAATGGACACCATGAACATTAAGAGGAAGCAGGAGGAAGCAGAGAGAGCCTTGGCCATCTTTTGTCCTAGATGCACTAAGAGGCATCCTAGGAATGAATGTCCATTGAAATCTATTGAAATTTGCTCAATCTGTGAAGAAAACCACTCCACAGACAAGTGCCCTTCATTACCCAGACTCAAAGCTGTATATCAAGGAGCTGAAGGGGTCACTGAGCAGCTTTGCTACATTAACCAAAGGAGACCTCATGGGCCTAGACCATACCAGCAGGGCATGTAGGGGTCGTCCCATGCATATCACAACCCCAACCAAACCACATCCATACCTTCTTAGGGATCCCCTGCTCATCCTTCCTGGTCTACATCCCCTCCTTGGTCCTATGCATCTCAGTTTCACTCTCAGCCAGCCAGCCAGTCATTTCAACCTTATGCTCCGGCACAACCTCAGTGGAATACACCACTCCAGGGGTGGAGGTCCCAATACAACAATGCTCCAGCTCTATTGCCTCCACCACCTGACCAACCATAGCTCCTACACTCTGCTCCACCTAAGCAACCCCAGATGCCTGCTCAGCCAAATCCAAACCCAAACAATAGGTAGGCTTAACAAGTATATAGTGGAGAGACATCATATCCAGCTTATGTTGTGGAAATCCAGGAGATTAACCTGAGATCTTGGAGAGTTCTCCCATATAACCAACCTCCACCTCCACCTAGGGAGGTTGAGGAAGAAAGAGAGGAAAGGAACCTTAAAGACAATTCACCCTTTCCTGAGAGATTAGCCCAACCACTCCAGCCTACCCCAGAAGAGACTGAACTTCTGGGAGAATTGAAAAATCTATGTATAAAGATCCCACTTCTCCAGGCAATAAAAGATGTTCCCATTTACAATAAGTTGATTAAGGAGAAATTCTTCAAGCATCCACGGAGGCAAAAGAGGGATGCCCCTACCATTAATGTCATTGGGAAGTTGTCTGAATTAATGCTGGGGCAGGTAATATGTCCAAAATATTTGGACCCTAGAAGCCCTATAGTAGATGTGCACATCAATGGCACCATTGTCCCACACACTCTGATTGATCTTGGGGCTGCCATTAATGTGATGACCAAGGACACCATGCTCAAGCTCAATCTCTAAGGTTCATTGAGGAAGACCACAACAGTTCTGCAACTTGCAGACCGTTCCATAGTAACCCCTGAGGCAATTGTCGAGGATGTGATGGTTTCCATTGAATCTTGGGAGTACCCTACAAATTTCCTAGTTCGCCAGCCTAAGGCTAAGCTTACTAGTTACCCTGTCATCCTTGGGAGGCCATGGTTGGCCATTGCCAATGCTTACATTAGCTGCAGAGCTAGGAATATGACCATCAAGAGTGGGCATATGTCCAAGCAGTTAGTCCTATACCCTCTTACTCAACCTTCTCTAGAGCATGACTTACATTTATGGTTGGAGGAGGAGGAAGAAGATGAAGTTTATTCCGCCCAACTTTCTGCTTTAGAAGCAACCATGGGAGGAGGACAACAAGATGAGGATGACTTGATTGAACACTTACTCCAAAGTCCAACTCCTGGTTCATTACCCTTAGAAGAAGCAGTAAGGGAAACCCAAAACAATCATCCAATTGACTTATGATTGGCCGATTTGAACCCACTCCATGTCAAAACCATAGAATTCAACCCAGAGAGAACCTTGAAAATCAATCCATCTCTTTCTTCTCTCGAAGGGGAGAAGCTATGCAACAGGTTAAATAAAAATATAGAAGCCTTCGCTTGGAGTTACAAGGAAATGAAGGGAGTACACCCCTTGGTTTGTAGTCACCACATATACATTAAAGAAGGTTGCAAGCCAGTCCGTAAACCACAAAGGAGGATGAATCCAACTCTTAAAGATATAGTCAAAGCAGAATTGCAAAAACTGCTAGATGCAAGATTCATTTACCCTATCTCCGACTGTGAGTGGGTCTCTCCTTTGGTGTTAGTTCCCAAGAAAAATGGTATGGAGAACTTGTGTTGATTACAGGGAGTTGAACAAAGCCACAAAGAAGGATCATTTTACCCTACCCTTGATTGACCAAGTGTTAGATGGCTTGGCAGGGAAAAGGTTTTTCTCTTTCCTAGATGAATTCAGTGGGTACAACCAAATCTAGATCTGCTTAGAAGACCAGGATAAGACCACATTCACTTGTCCTTGGGGTACTTTTTCCTATAGGGTCGTTCCTTTTGGCCTATGCATTGCTCGTACCACTCTCTAGAGAGCATTCTTGAGTATTTTTTTCCGAATTAGTCCATGGTGCGGTGGAGATTTATATGGATGATTTTACACCTTATGGCTGTGATTTTCAAGAAGCCCTGTCTAACCTAGGCAAAGTACTATACAAATGCATTGAAATGAACTTGTCTCTCAGTCCTGAAAAACGTGAATTCTTAATGACTGCAGGGATTGTGCTAGGTCATTCAATATCTCAGCAAGCACTATATGTGGATCCAAACAAAATAACTATCATCCAAAGGGTCCCACCTCCTCAAAAGTAAAGAGATGTCAGAAGTTTCCTAGGGTTAGCTGGATACTACCGAAGGTTCATAAAGGACTTCAACAAGTTAGCCTCTCCTTTATTTGGTTTGTTGGCCAAATATTCTGAGTTTATATGGTCCAAAAGTTGTCAAGAGGCCTTAGACATCCTAAAGGATAAGTTAACCACTGCACCAATTCTCTGAGGCCCAAATTGGGCCCTTCCCTTTCATATTCATGCTGTTGCCTCACACAAAGCCATATGAGAAACCCTAGGTTAGATAGATGAAAAACTACCTTATACTATCTATTTTATCCGTAAGAACTTATCAACGGTTGAACTAAATTATATAGTGATTGAAAAGGAACTCCTGGTTGTTGTGCATTCATTAAACAAATTTAGACATTATATTATAGGCTATCAAACATTTGTGCATACTGACCATGCTGCAATCAAATATTTAATGAACAAACCAGATGTGAATTCTCGAATTATAAGATGGTTACTTTTATCACAACAGTTTGATCTTACCATTATTGATAAGCCTGGTAAGGAAAATGTTGTTGCATACTTTTTTTCTAGGGTTAATTTTCTTGCAGGTGAAGAAGGAATGGTGGATGACTAGTTACCGGACGAGCACTTATTTTCTATTTCAGTTCTCTCTCTGTGGTTTGCTGATATAGAAAACTATTTGGTATCAGCACAGTTCCCACCAAACTTGTCTTCCAAATAAAGGAGCAAGATAGTCAGGAAAAGCGCCCCCTTCACTTGGATTGGGGGCAATCTTTTCAAACTTGGCCCATATCAAATCTTGAGAAGGTGTGTCAGGGATGAGGACGTTTTTGACATTATTCTGACCTGTCATGATGGGCCTTGTGGAGGTCACTTTGCAACAAATAGGACAACATTCAAAGTGTTACAAGCAGGCTATTATTGACCGACTCTTCATCAGGATGTGAAAAATACACTAGTGAGTGTGATCAGTGCCAAAGGATGGGAAGGCCAAATCCAAGAGATGAGACGCCTCTACAGCCTCAAGTGACTTTCAAGCCATTTGATAAGTGGGGCATGGAATTCATTGGACTTATTGACCCTCCTTCAAAGAAAAAACAATGCATTATTGTGTGCACTTATTATTTGACTAAGTGGGCTGAAACCAAGTTAATTAAGGCAACAATAGAAGAGAAGGTGGCTGAGTTCCTAAGGGAGAATGTATTCTACAAATTTGGGTACCCTAGAGAGCTGGTCATAGACCAAGACAGCCAGTTTACCTCCAACATGATGGAAGACTTTCTTAGCCATCAAAAGATCAAGCATAGAACCTCCACTCCCTATCATCCACAAGCTAATGGGCAAGTGGAGGTGACCAACAGAGCACTGGAGGGCATCTTGACCAAAGTGGTGAGCAGCAGCAGGAAGGATTTGGCAGAAAGACTACTTGAGGCCACCTGAGCCTATAATACCACATGGAAGACCACCACTAGATTCACACCCTATGAGCTAGTCTATGGGAAAAAGGCCTTGCTTGTTGGGTTGTGTTATATTCTTTCCACAACTAGCCTACATAGTTAACTGGGGGGTTAGAAGGGGGGCGGAGCCCCCCCTTTGTTGTGCTGATTGCGTAGTGGAGGGAGCCACAAGGGGTTTGAGGGGTGCAGGTAACCCCTTGGTTTTGGACCTTATATTAGGTTGGGTGGACCTACCTATGGTTTTGTGCATGTTTTTCGCGCATGGTTTTGGACGCGATGGTTTTCGGTCCATGGTTTTAGATGCGATGGTTTTTGGTCCATGGTATTGGATGCTTCGACATTTATAAATATGTATTGTAACATTGAAAGGAACATAATGAAAAATCAAGTTGGTAGTCTCGGTTTTGGGATACAGGGGAAATCTCTGTGTATATGTGTTTTATGTGTTATGCTCACGTATTGTTTATTTTTTGTGTTTTAGAATTCGTATGCAGGTAATTTCTGTATGGGGTTAAAACTTACATTGTTGTCCATTGAATTTGAATATAACACATTAAGGATGACAACCCAACTAGATCTGGATCTCAGCAGTGCACAGAAAGAGAGGTTGTTACAATTGAATGGTTTGGATGAATTCAGAATGCAGGCCCTTCTACATACAGAGGTAGTTCAACTTCAGAGGAAGATTTGGCATGATAAAAATATCAAGGAGAAGCAATTTTAGGAAGGAAATTGGGCATTGTTATATGATTCTAGGTATAAAGACTTCAAGGGCAAGTTAAGGACAAGATGGCTCGGACCTTTTGTTGTGGAAAGATGCCATGATAATGGTCCAGTGCAAATCAGAACCATAGATGAAGAAGCCATTCCTTTACTTGTTAATGGACATTGATTGAAAATTTACAAGAAACCTTGATCAAAACAAGAGTTCATTGATGATATCAATAAAACAATGATGATAGTGGAGTAAGTTCTAGCTCCTCCCTCATCAAATCATTGAGAAAAAGAACAGAGAATAAGGACTTAGGTGAAAACCTCCATGAAGCACATGAATCCCATCATTGGGTTGAAAACCTCTTGAGGCGGCTCACTAATGACAAAAAAAAACAAAAATAAAAAGAGAATAAGAATATCCTTGGGTGAAAACCTTTCTTGAGGTGCCCAGGGCAAACAACTAGGGTGAAAACCTCTCAGAGGGAGCCTAGTTGTTTTTCAAAAAAAAATTAATCATGAAATTTACATTTACACGTGGGCAAGAAGGACGGTCAAGGAGCAAAAGAGGATCCCAAGGAGACCACTACCACTCACATATTTATTTTTTCACTCATTACCATACATCCTTCCATCATTTTTGTCATTTTTCCACTCCATTGCTTCAGTTTATAAAAAGACTGTGTTTTCTACAAGATCCCCTGTATTCCTACAGGATCCCTTGAAAACCTACAGGATGATCCTATAGGAATTACAGTGACCTATAAATCCTACAAGAAGCAATCCGAAGGCAAATGATGGACTTGTTAGGTCACTAAAATTCACCATCTTCATGATCTATCACCACACCTTGTCCACCATCATCATCCCTGTACTCACCATTCGAAAAATCAGTTTCAAGAGTTTTTTTCCAGTGTTAAAAAAAAAAGAAAAAAAAAAGGAAAAAGAGAGGAATAAAGAGCATCCCTTGAGTATTCTTTTCTCTCCACACTCCCACTCCCTCTTTCCATCTATGTCACCATCCTCACAGCCCTAGTAAGAAAAATGATTAAAGAGTTCTGAGGGAGAAGCATCTACAGGACACCCTGTAGGAAATCCTGTAGCAGCCTATCCCACAGAATACCAATCACACCAGCAACAAGTCTTCACCATGATGATCTAAGAGCTCCAAAGTAGTAGCATCATATCTTCAACCACAGGTACCTGTAAAAACAAAGAAGCCATTAGTAGACAAAAAGAGGAGGAAGAAGAATGGCATGCAACAAATATACACAGCAGCACCTCTGGTCTTCAACAACTGCAACATAGCATTGGAACCACAGGTAAGTATCTCGCTCGCTCTCTCATATGCATCATGTAATGAAAAAAATGCAAGAGTTACGAGATAGTTTGTTTATAAGTGAAAAGGTGGCCAGTTAACTTGGCCACCTTCATTCAGTCACACATGCACAACCGGGTGTCCTCTCACATGTGGTTGCAGTCAACTCAAAGACAGAGAAGGAGTAGGACAAAAAGCGGTTAAAATATGGATACATAAGGTGGGATCTGATTACAAGGAGTGGGAAATGATGAGGTGGTAGTGGTGACCAATGGTCCAAAAATGGAAACGTACCTTTGCTGCCAGCAAACCACCTCACCTCGAATCACCATAAGAGGAAATAAAACATCGTTACCATGCATTCATGCATTTCACCTCCTCGAAACTCCCTCACTCAAGTCACTCTCATACCCAGGCAACCCACCAGAACAAAAACTCCATCATTTCATTGCACGAGAATTCCTACAGGACTGCATAGGAATTCCTACAGGAGCATGCACAGGAATTCCTATAGGATACACAGAGACTATCTACAAGATACACATATACTGTCTACAGGATTGACAGAGAAGAGTTCAGAAGGGACATCACGGGAGTTGGCCACTGCAATCAATGTAAAGATGTAGGATCTCTAGTTACATCCCTCTTTGCAAGTAAATGAACCAAGAATCCTCTAAATTTGAGTGACTTTAGCAACTGTGTGAAGGGAATTACATACACAGTCATCTCTATTTTGTTTTTGCATTTGAAAAATTGTTTCAACGCTCTCATTTCCTTAAGATTCACCAGCAAGATTACATGAGGGTTTAATAGGAGAGAGCCCATCAACACTGTGAGAATCCAACAATATGCCAAAGTGCTTGAGATCTTCACAAGATATAATTGGATGGGGTTTTTCGAAAAATTCAGAGGGTATGATGATGAGGTGGCTCAAGAATTTTCTCTCTCCCTCACTCCACTCACTAGAATCCATGCCACTGTTGTAATAAGGGGCCTAGCTATAGATCTCACCCCTGAGCTCATCAACAGAGTCACCACAGTCCCCCTAGGAATACCATGGAGAAGAGAAGACAAAGGAGATAGCTAGGTTTCCAAGAGAAAATTCTTTTTAGAAGGTGAGGAGCCCACTGAGGACAAAAATGGAGTAAGGAGGGAAATTCTGCCATATCCATAAAATGAGGTAGGGTATCAACTGATCAAATAAATCTCATGTGAGGGTAGGTATAGTGTTGTCTATGGCTATCATTTCAGGATCCTTGAAGAATTAAGATTTGGAGCAGAAACACCCCCTCAATAAAGGCTCAACATACCATACTTCTTGCTTCAATCACTCATAGACTTAAGCATCAAAGTGAAGGATGGAAATTCCCAACAGTTAGCTCACCATGGGTTGATTAGGATCCTCATAGAAGATGCCCTCCAGAACCTCAGAACTCCTATAACATGGACAATTTTCAGAGACATGCTAGTAGAGGATGACATTAAATCTCTCACTTATGATGTTAGTCCTACTGTCAGTGAAGATGAAGTAGAAGAGGAAGAGGAAGATACAGAAGGAGATAAGGATGAATTGGATGAAGAAGGAGATGACACAGAGGAACATGATGAAGATGAAGAAGAAGAGGGAGAAATAAAGGAGGACGATGAAGAAACAGAGGAGGAAATTAAGGAGGAAACTGATAGAGATGATGAAGATCTACAAGAAGAAGAAGACAAGAAGGACATAGAGGAAGAAGGCAATGAAAAAAAGGGGACAAAAAACAAGGAGGAGTCACCTAGGGTGTCTCTAGAATCCAATGAGAGAGAGGCAACAACTTCCCTCACTTCTCCTAGGACCCCAATCAAGCAAAAATAAAAAAGGCAGAGGAAGACCTCATTATATTTCAGGACAAGAAAGAGCACAGGAATAAAACAGGGGGAGCCACAAACATCAACCAAAATTCCTATTGTGATTGAAGAATCCCCTACACAAAAAGACAAAATGCCTTCCCCAAAGTCCCCTATCACCTATGTGAGGATGCCTACTACTAGATAAACTTCCTCCAAGGGAAAAGCAATCCTACACGACACACAACAAAATCTACAGGAAGGAAAAAAAATCCTACAGGATACTCTGTTGAATCTATAGGAGGCAGAAAAAGTGGAAAGGAAGGTAGGGGAGAAACAAGAAACTAAAGAGGAGGACCCAGAGACCCAAGCCCCCAACCTAACCTGGACTCCTATTACCAGTTTATTGAAGGAGGCAGGGTCATACCTAATTTTTTTTCCATCCCACTGTTCATCGAGCTTGAGAAGGAGAGGGCTAGAACTCATTGATGGATGCATATCGCAAAATCAAAGGGGGTGGAATACATTGGGCACATGGAAGATAAACTCAAAGAAATGGGTAGAGAGCTAAGTGGCTTGAGGGACAAAGAAGCTATAATGAAAAATCAACTAGAGACAAAAAATGCATGGTTGACGGGACAACTGCAGGAAAGAGTGAACCAATTGGCATGTATGGCCAGTCTCTCCTTGGAAGAAATCCAATGTAGGATTCTAGATAAATCCTATGCTCTCTACCTCAAAGAACAATGGCTGCAGTTTTAGATTAAGACCCTAGCACAAAGAGGAACCATGCCATTTTAGGACTACATGTAGTTTACTGATCTTTGTGATCAAAGTACACTAGAAGATAGGGCCAAAATGGCTGAGTTTTATTTTCACAACATGGCCCCCACAGACATGAATGTATGGGACCCTAATGCCAAGCTAGGAGATCTACAATTAATGGTTTTGGCATCATGGATGAACCATGAGGAGCCAAGAGTTGTAGAGATGAAAAGGATATTGGAAAGAGATCAAACTGAACCTCTTCTGATCAGAGCCGAACAATCAAATCCCATGGCCCTCATCAATACCCATAATTTGATTGAAAATGATCCTAAGATGGCACCTAGATATCTTGCTGCCCAAGGGCAAGAAATTTCACATTTTCAGAACATGTTCAGGTTGCTAGGAGATGATGGTATACATGCTTTCCTGAGGAGATGGAACACCCTGCCATACATCTTAAAGATAAGAGAATATCAGTCTCCTCAAAGGTTGAGAGAAGCACTCAACAGGACACCTATGTATAAGCAATCTATGCAAAGGTTGAAAGTCAATTGGATAGGCCTAAAACTCAGTTCATCACTACTCTTAGGGATGCTAGAAGGGAGAAAAGAAGAAGAAGAAAAGAGGCGGTGGGAAGAAGTAGAAAAGAAAGCAGGCTTCTATGAACAAGAAGGGGAGACCACAACAGAGGCATAGGATGTCAGAGGAGCTAGAGCCATGAAGGATATGGATATTGACTAAGTTGCTCAGAGGATGAGCAACACTTTTAGTGGGGGGGTGATGATGAGCCTTGTCATTGGGTAATTATATGGGCCTTAATTCACCTCCCAGCGTAGTCAAACCAACTTTTCTCATAACTTATTGCATGCTTTTGATTATATTTTGTTTATGAGGTGAATTAGAGTTGGATATTATGCTTTGTGGTCTAATGTGTGTTTAGTGCAGGATTAAAGGAGAAAATCAAGGAATTTTGGCAAAGACCAAGGTAAAAACTCGAATGGGACAAGGGAGAGGGATTATAGGAGATAAATCCTCCTCATTTACTACCCCTCCATTTGAATATTCCTCCATTAGCTCGGAGTGCAAAAAACTAAATCATGAGGACTAGAAGGTAGCTGAGAAAGTGAGAGACAAAGCAACAATTTATCTTGAGTTTGGGAGCCGAGCCTCCCTAATTTTTAGGAAGTTTTTGGGGACTTCAGATGTATAAGTAGAGAGGCCTAGGACCTAAGTAGGATTCAGATTTTTTATTGTAAAACTCTACTCTATTTTCTAGCTTCAATACTTGTGATAGTTCTTTTGATGTAATTTGTTGTTTTGGTAATAAGAATGAGTTTTGTTTTGAGCTAGCACTGAGTTAACTCAGAGGACTAGAGCTCTTCGGTTAGGGCCCAACTCTATCAGCCAGGGATCCTCTTGATTGTACATGTATGTTTAGTGTAGATTCATAGTTTAAATGTTAATTTTCTTATTAGATGCATTTCCATTACAACTAGTGTAGATTAGATTGATTGTGTGATAGTTTGCTTCCATTTGCGTCTTATTTGAAGCCCTATGCGTGCAAGCCTTCCCAAGCAAAAAGCAGTTGTCTCTTGAATGGATGGAGACCCACCACTCGAGGGAAGACATAGAAGGGCAATCAAATGTGGCACTGTTTGTTCTAAAATGTCCTTAAGAGAAAATTTTGCTATTCTCCCAAGCGTAATTGTGGCTCTAATTTGCGCTAATTACCTACCAAAATTCAACAATTTTACAAAGATCTTAATTCCCTGTTTCCAAGCCCATTGGTCAGTGCAATCTTTATCATGTGAAATATTAGATAAATCCAATGGGTTAATTGGGCTTCATGTTTCAGACATTTTTCTATTCCATCTTGATAAATGTGATACTCTGAAGAAATGTTGGTACAAGATGACCTCTCTATTTGGGAAAATAAACGAGTTCAAGGCCTTACAATTGGAAGCAAAATTGTCTTCATTGATCCTTGATGAGCATACCTCTATTGAAGACTATCTTGTCAAATTCCAGTCATTGGTTGCACAACTGAAAGGATGCAGAGATGCCAAATTAGAAAATGAGTGCATTTTCTTGATTCTATTCAAGATGAAGGGTTTGTATCAGGTATTTTCTTCTACATTTTATTCTACAATGGATGCACTTGGTGATAATTTTAAAATGCCTTCTTTTGAGATATTTTGTGAACGCTTAACAAGAGAACAATCTAAGCTTCAGCAGTTAAATGCTCTTTCTAGCTCAATGTCTCAAGCTCTTGTAGCACATATCTCCAAAGGAAAATCCAAAGTTAGTCCTCAAAAGAAGAAGGATTCTACTCAAAGTAGTGAGCCTCCTTCCAAACCTCAGAAAAAGTCAAAGCCCTCGCCATCCTCTTCCAAGTTCAAAAGATCTTCCTCCAAGCCATGGAAGAAGAGGTAAAATGAAACCTACAACTTTTGTGGAGGAGAAGGGCATCCAGAATCCAAGTGTTATAAGAAACTTGAAGCGTTGAATGAAGCGATGAGGCAACATAATATTTCAATATCCAAACCCTCTTCATCTGGTAGAGGGCATGCTTTATCTTCTCAAGCTTTACATGCATTTTCAGACAGCTGGATATTTGATTTAGGTGCATCTCATCATATGACTCATTCCAGTAATTTGCTTCCATATCCATCTAATTGTAGTGTTTCCCAGATTGCAGTGGGAGAATATTAACAACTTGATGTTCATGGATCAAGCACTATGCAGTTAGAGGATGGTTGCATCAAGAATGTTTTGCTTGTGCCTGACATCTTCGCAAATTTACTTTCTATTTATCATATCTTCCATTCTAGGGATGGGAAAATAATTGAGTTTTCTCCCAATGATGTAGTCATTTGAGAACTACAAGATCTAGAAGTTGTTGTTGCATATGGATAGGTAGATCATAACTCTCGCTTCTACAATTTTGCAGGTTTTGAGCCTTCTTCTGGTAACTCTTTTATTGCACATGCTAATTCATTAAGTAAGCTTTGGCATGAAATATTTGGACACCTTAACTATAGATATTTGTAACAAATGGATTCTCAAAATCTTATTCTTGGGCTTCCTAAGGTATCATGCACAGATGGAGTTTGTCCAGGATGTGTTCTTGGCAAACAATATCAAGATCCCTTTCCAAAAGGGAAAGCATTACAAGCTATTGTTCCTCTCGAGTTGGTGCATAGTGATCTTATGATATTTCCAACTCATTCCTTTTTAGGAGCTAAGTATTCACTTACGTTCATTGATGATTTATCACGTAGATCTTGGGTATATTTTATTAAGTTTAAAATTAAAGTCTTGGCCAATTTCAAAACTTTTAAAGCTTTTATTGGGAAGCAATCCTTTCTTTATATGAAGAATCTACGCACAGATAATGGTGGGGAGTATGTCAACAATGAATTCAAATATTTTTGTAGAGAACATGGCATCTTGCATCAACACTCCGTTCGCTACATCCCTCAACAGAATGGTGTTGCTGAAAGGAAGATCATGACATTGAAAGAAATGGCCAATTGAATGATTGAGTCCAAGAGCCTGCCATCCTCCTTCTGGGCTGAAGCAGTGAATTGTGCCAATTATATTCAGAATCAGATGCCTCATAAAGCAGTGTTACATATGACTCCAGAGGAAGCTTGGAGTCATGTCAAACCTGATGTATCTACTTTCAGAGTCTTTTGTAGTGCAACATGGGTGTTGATTCCAAATGAGAAACATAACGCTATGGAGAAAAAGAGCCAACCACTATTTTTTGTTGGCTACTGTGAAGACATGAAAGGATATATATTGTTTGATCACGTTACAAAGGATGTTTTGTTTCATAGAGCTATTCATTTTGATGAGAAATTCAAACACTCATCAAAACCCACTCTCTCCATAAGTTACCATGTTGGTTTAGGTCATGCTAATAGTTTTATTCTTGATGATCAAGAGGATGATGAGAATCCTCTGCCTGAAGATGAAAATTAGCCAGAAGAAGAACCACCTCCTGCAGTTGATCAACATACATTGGAACATCTTAATAAAAAACAAGAGAGGAGAAGCCTTTGCTAGAAGAAGCAACCTGAAAGGTATGACTATGATGTATATGATTTCAGTTATTTTTCTCCTACTCCCAGCCATATTCAGACCAAGATAGTTGGTATTTTTGTTTTCAGTCATGCCATTTGAAAGGATCCCCAACAAATTTTTAATGATGTTGGGATACCTGAATGGGAAGCTACCATGACGAAGGAGTATTCATCTTCGATGAAGAATCACACACGGGATCTCGTTCCTCTTCCCAAGGGGCAAAAACTAGTTTGTTGCAAATGGGTCTATATGACAAAGTATGTTGCAAATGGTACTATTGACAAGTATAAGGCACGACTAATGGCCAAAGGTTTTTCATAGGTTGAAGGTATTGATTACTCTGAAACTTCTGCCCCAGTTTCCAAAATGAATTCCATATGTCTTGTGTTGTCTCTTACTGCCTCACAACGTGGTTAGTTTATCAGATGGATGTGAAGAGTGCTTTCTTGCATGGAGATTTACAGGAAGAAATATACATGGAGCAACTTCCTGGTTTTTTGCAGGACTCTTCTCTTGTCTGCATGCTTCGCCGTTCTTTGTATGGTCTCAAATAGGCCCCATGAGCTTGGTATGAGAAGATGGATAGTTTTCTACTGACTACAGGCTTTGCTTGTTGTCACTCAGATCCTACATTTTATACTAAAAGAGAAGGAACTGATCTTTTGGTATTAGTTCTATATGTGGATGATTTGATTATTAATGGGAGTTCTTCATCCGTGATACAGAATGTATAGTAACAGTTGATGGAGCAGTTCGACATGATAGATCTTGGTTTTATGCATTATTTTCTTGGTTTGTAGGTTCAACAATATTTAGATGGCATCTTCATTTATCAGGAAAAGTATGCTCTTGATTTTATTTAGAAATTTGGCATGGTTGATTGTAAATCAACACCCTCTCCATTTTAGTCAGGTGTTACACTTATTTCTAGCTGTTTGTCACCCAATGTTGATATGACCTTGTATCGACAGTTGGTTGGGAGTTTGTTGTAGTTGACACATACCCGAACAAACTTCTCTTTTGTTGTTGGACTTGTCTTTCGGTTCTCCCAGGATCCACATGAGAGTCACTGGAAAGAAACTAAGTGTATTCTTCAATATATTCAAGGTACTTCCAAGTTTGGAATTTAATACACTGCTGGTTCTTCTGAGTTGAAAGGTTTTACTGAATCTAGTTGGGATGGTTTTCCTGATGATCGGAAGTCTACATCAGGCTTTATTTACCATCTTGGTTCAGCTCCTAGTGTCTGGTTCCGCAAGAAACAATTGATAATTGCATTGTCTTTCACCGAGGATAAGAACCAAGCTACAATCTTGGCTAGTTAAGAATTCCTTTGGATTTGACAGTTACTAATGGAGTTTGGAATTCAACAGGAGCATCCAACCACTCTTTGGTGTGACAACTAAAGTGCCATCAACATCTCCATAAATCCAGTTCAACATCAGCGAAGAAAACACATAGAGATCTACATGCACTTTATCCAGAAATTAATCCAAGTTAGAGTTCTCAATCTGGAATATCTGCCTACTGAAGCACAAGTGGCTGATGTATTCACTAAACCTCTTGCATTTCCTAGGTTTCTTCAGATTCATTCGATGCTTGGGGTGAAGGAAGTAGTCTTTAGGGAGTCCTCTTGAATCCTCCTACCTTCACTATTTTTTTCTTTGGTTTCTTGTTTCTAGTTTTCTATGAGGTTTCATTATTGTTGTACATGGATACCTCATCGGGCCTAGTTGTTGGGACCCATTTGTTTGTTTCCTCCCTATGTTTCGCTTACGGGGGGTGTTGGTGTTGGTAACTTCTAAAGAAAGTAAATTAGTTTTCTTTGCTATGTTGTGAGTTGTAAGATCATGTAGGTTTTATATTTTTCCCACTATGAAGGTTATCCATGGGGCTCATCCCATTTTATATATACACATTCATTTTATTTTGTGTTCAATAAAGTAGAAGGTTGGCTTTGAAGTCTGATCCTGGAGAGTTTGAAACTCTTTCAAGTTCCTCGTGGGCAAGAATTAGTAATTATTATAATTAAAAAATAAAGATAAAATGTAGTTAGCTACATAAATTTTGAGTGGGTTTTTCCTCTCGAAGATTCTCCTCTGGCACGAAGCCTTAATCCTGCTAGTCTGAGTCCATGTCTATTTCCTCGACATCCATTTTTTTTGCTTTGGGATTCTCAAAAGCCTATGTTTAGGTGAATCCGAGGTCCTTTTGGGTCTCTTTCATTTTTAGGGATGATTGGATCATCAAATTCCATCTGTGCTAGAGCATATGCCTTGTGACCACCTATGGTCTTAGGATATTTGATTTCCTTGTCATAATCAATGCATCCTTGCTCTCTTATTGCTTATTTTCTTAGTTGATTTTTGTGTCAGAAAGGCACCTGCTGTCTTCTTTGGTGAAGCCATTATCACTTATGAATTTGGGTTCATCTTCCTCCATGGAATCCTGGAAATATAGCCTCATAATACAAGTCAAGGAAGACAAGAGAGAAAATTAAACATATAGTTGATTTAGCTTACACTAATATACAAATGATTCCTAAGTAGTGTGAGGTGCACCAACCAAACAACTTCTCCATCCAATCCTATTTGATGATGGAAATAGCCTAATGAAACATGGGCTTTAACCTTAGAATCCTTGTTTTAGGCACCTATTTGTGCCTTCCAAACCCCATCAGTAGTCGGGATTCCCTCCAGGCCCCTATACATAATCCAGCGGGAAAGCATGATTGATGGATGGTAGTACCCTTGATACGATTATATTTATTAGTAGTGAGGCCTATTTCCGTTCCCATTTCCATAGTCCAGTTTCCTAACATTTACGACCCACTGAGATAGATCTCCTTTAGTTGAGCACCTCTTTGTGCTTGTCTAGAAGTATTTTGAAGTTGTTCACAGAGATGGAGGGCTTGGTATGGGCCATCGCCTAGTAGTTTGGGCAACCTTGTGCACATTCCCGCAAAAAAACCAAATCACTGCAATTGGAGGCACAAAGAATCTAATCTCATGAATTCAACCAAATGAATAAGATCATACTGCGATGGCATGGATGTGCTCTTCCTTCTCCTTCTTCCTGCTAGAAAAACCTTTCAAATGGAGGGAAATAAACAATTTTGATATTTGAAAGAAACAAATCCATAAAACCTTGAATGAAACACTTGTGTTAAATGATCGTGTGTTTTCCAGGAGAATTGAATTCCATTAAATAAAATGTTGAGTCTTTTCTTCTATTTAATGAGAGGTATTTCAAATTATAAATAATTATTAATTTATGAAAAAAGTTTTGTCTTTGTGTCACTAAATATTATTTGGGGAATTTTGGTTGATTTATTAAAAGTGAATAATGATGATATCAAAACAAGCTTTGTGTGGTTAAAAAATGTAGAAAAGTAGTAATGTTATGGTAATGATCAATCATTATTTCCAATTAAATGTTTGGTTTGATAAGGATAACTAATTTATGGATATTTTTCATGATGTCCAATAGAGGGAGTAAACATGGGAGAGGTAATACTTTGTCTCTCACATGTTTTATAAAATTGATATCTCTTTGTCCATAAACATTAGGGGTGGAAAAATAACATAGGGTCTAGAGTAAGTTTGTTCCAACTTAGTTATATCTTGAACCAAAAATTGGTGTTGACCTCATGGATATGACAGAAATTTGGTAGCTTGTAGGGTAGTCTTGTCATGAAATAAGAAGGGTAGACATCAAAATAAGCTCTGTGTGGTCAAAAAAGTATAGTGAAATAGTAATGTCATAGGATTAACGACCATTTCCAATGAAATGTTTGCTTTAGTAAGGATAACTAATCTATGGAGATTTTCCATGATGTTCAATAGAGGGAGTCAACATGGGAAAGGTGATAGTTTGGATCCCACATGCTTTAGAAATTGATCTCTTTGACCATAAACATTAGAGGTGGAAAAAAATCCTAGGCTCTAGAGCTAAGTTTGTTCCAAATTAGCTATATCTTGAACCACAAATTGTTGTTGACCTCGTGGATATGATAGAAATTTGGTGGCTTGTAGGGTAGTCTTGTCATGAAATAATTGTCACTTATTATCTAGCCATATTTTTAATCGTAGACTAAATTAGTAATTTAAGTTATTCACTTTTAGTTTAGTAACTTATTAGCTAGTCATATATTTTATCCCTAGAATAAATTTGTCATTTTTAGTTCGATCACTTAAAATTGCTCAAATTTAGTAGTAATTCACTTGAAATAATTGCGGTTACTAACGTTTTTAGTCACCTAGTCATTAATTTCATCATTTTCTACTAGTGGATTGATATTGGCATCATATCCTTTTATTTGCTAGTTGAGTAAATGTATAACAACCCTAGTAAAAATTCCATGTAAAAACATATCAGACCATGGTTGATGGGACATGTATTCCAAGTTGAATGTTGGGAAAGACATCCTAGGGGGTGTTCATTTGGTAGTTTATGGCTAAGGAAATTGGCAAAGGCAATGGCTAAGGCATTGGAAAGGAAAAATGGCATTTTTGGCACATTTATTTATGAAAAGTAGGTAAATTAGGAGGAAAGGAAGGTGAAAGGTCACATATTGCATGTGAGGAGGAAATTGAAGGAAAATTATGGAAATGGAGAAAATGGAGGCCTCATTGATAAAAAGGATTTTGAGGATTAGTTGGAAGGCTTGATCAGTTTAATTTTGGATCTCTCTCATTACTCTCTCTCTCTCTCTCACTCTTGGACACTTAGAGTTTCTTGGAGCACTTTGGCGTTAGAGCAATAAATGCAAAGAAGGCAAGAGGAAGCAAAGATAAAGCAAGGAAAGGTAGGATCAAGTAGCTACAACAAGCTTCATTGCAGGTATCGACTTGCATATGTATTTTCCTTGCTAGATTTAGCTTTCATGGGATTGCAAGTGTTTATTTTCTACCATGGCATGGGTTTTTCCAAGTGTGATAATATTTTCAGCCCAGCCTTGCCATTTCCTGATAGCTTTAATGAGATGGGTTCTATCATTCAATTTATGTGGGATGGACGGATTAGATTTGAAGCTAACTGGGGTGGATCTTCGAATTGAAAAACACATGGTCTAAGTGGTCCTTGAACTTGATTGAGGATCATAAAGCCACTAGCCTAGTAACCCCTGATATAGACTATGGGTTGCGGTAAAACCAGATTGTGTGTCGCGGTGGGCCTAGGAATCCTTGATGGTGAATGGCAAGATATACGGTAAATCCAAGAGGTGTATTTTCTCTTCGTTGGGCCTAGTGGTCCTGGGATGGGATGCATGGTAAAGATTGGAGAGCATGTCTCGTTGTAGGGCCTAGTGATCCTTGGATAGGACTGTGGATGCACGATAAAGCCTGAGAGACTAGGAGGCACTCAAAGTCCTCATGGTGTAGGCGAAGAACTCCAGTGGAATCCATGTTGATTGGTTTTTGTGGTGTGTTCTATGAGTCCCACATTCATGCTTGGAATATGGCACGAGCGTGATTGGCTTAAGAGAGACTGGGCACAACCAATCTATGGTCGGGTGGAACGTGGTAGTACCACCTCCAGTTGGTTCATTGCATTCATTAATGAGAAATTCATTCCCTTGATTTACATGTGTAAATGCACTGATGTATATATGGATTTTGATGACTTATATGTTTATGGTATTTATGTTCTTATTATGTTGATTATATGTACATTTTACGACAACAACTATGTATGGATCTCAACATGCTTTTACTTGTATATGAATGGATAATGTGTCTATGACCTAATAGAGGATAATGTAGCAAATGAAATGAGGGAACAATGGTTCATAGTGATTCTCAGATAAGTATGAGATACCTACACTTAAGTATGTTATTTACACCTATAGGTTACATGTTGATGATATTTTAACGAAATGTCTGTCATGGCTAGTAGGTGTATGGTTATGGTCTTCTTCAGCTTATTGCTTTTGCATCATTGTTTCCCTATATTTTTATTGATTCTAATCTATCACTCCATTATGGCCAATGGCCTAGGCTCTGGGCCTAAAAAAGTGGCTTAAATCTCGGGGTCGCTGGCACAAAACTTGAAATTTTTGTCTCTGGTCACTAGTATGCAAGCCTGTGAGAGTAAATTTATGTTGCTAGTCGCTCCCTTGCCCATAGCATGAGAGAAACTATGGCCTAAGAGATCCAAAATAGTAGTGGGACCCAGGGACAGGTTGTCTGGGTGGTTGATTTGTCTCCTAAGGGTATTGTTGATGACGTTGGATTACTGTGTGTGATGTTCTATCGATTCCACTTCCTTAAGGTCACATAGGAGGTTGAATATGATCATATTAGCCTCTCATCTCATGTTTACCCTAGTTGGCATGGTTACTTGGGTGGATGTGGGAGGAGGGTGTTACAGAGTGGTATCAGAGCATGGTTCAACTCTCGGACTCAATGGGAGGTGTGTGTTGGTCATGTATGCATGTCAGTTGCATGTGTGTCTCTTACACTTGTATTTCATGTGCTTGTTGTATTGGCTTGATGATTGATTATGATTGTAGTATGGTTATCATGGAAAATTTGATATTGATTTTGTGGAGTGCATCCATCATGAGTATGTGACTAGTTGTATATGGTTATATGTCGCTTACATGTTGATTTTATGTTGCCTAATTACATCCTTGTATGCTAGGTTACATTCTTGAATATTTTGATTACATGTATCAATCTTGTAGGTTGATTACCAGAATTGAGCACTTATGCTCGACTACATACGTTTATGCATATGTGTAGTTGATTATGCATTTATTATGTATGTTGATGGTTGCATGAAATGTGTATAGTGGAGTAATGGTTGTTGTCATGCATGGGGTCATGGTTTGTGAAGTTGACATGGTCATGCATTGATGACTACACTCTAGCTAGAATGATGTGTATATGGTTTGGTACTCATGTGTTATATGTCCATATGCAATCGTTATGCGTGTATGGTCTTGGTTATAGTATGCATGAATAGTAGGTCAAACATGCCCTGTGAATTCATGGCATGCAAGTTAGGTCATAATGGTGCTATTGACTATTATGATGCTAATATGTGGATCATCATAATAAGGTTACAACATTAGAATTTGGGATAAGAGCAGATCGTCATACAGGTTTGCATGTTGGGCATGCATGTAAGTAAGTTAAGGATTGTTATATGCATTAGGTTGATATACATTAGGTTTATGTACATGTATTTTTATGTTATGGTTACATTCATGATAGATGCTAGTTGATTATTGTAGTTATATGCACATGTGTCAGATAGTCAAGAATGATAGTATCCTGTAGTTGTATGCATTTCTATTGTTTTTATATATTAGATAACCTAGTGATTATGTTATATGTTGTTAAATAATGAATACATACAGGTGAAGATAGTTTTAGATAGAGGAGGAATGACCTGTTATAGAGTTTTTTGAACCCAACGTTTCAGACTGCCAAGTGAGTCCATCATCAGGGATGCGACAATAGATAATCTTCAAACCTTAATGATATATCCATGAGCTATGTTTAGGTTATATATATAGGTTATTAAGGAAGGACGTGAGAAATTAGGTCAACCATTTTTTATTTTAATTAATAATTTTATTTTATTTTTATTTTTAATTAATTGATTTATTTATTATTTAATTAGCTAATTGTAAGTTAGATAGGTGATTAATTAATTAATTTATTAAATTAAAATAAAATAAAATAAAATAAATAAATAAATTAATTAAAAATAAAAATGGCCGACCTAAGTTCTCACTTCCTTCCTTAATAACCTATATATATAACCTAAACATAGCTCATGGATATATCATTAAGGTTTGAAGATTATCTATTGTCGCATCCCCTGATGATGGACTCACTTGGCAGTCTGAACGTTGGGTTCAAAAAACTCTATAACAGGTCATTCCTCCTCTATCTAAAAATGTTGTATGTTGTCGATGAAGTCTCTTATAGGTTAACTTGTTATTGTTAAATGGTAGTTAGCTTGATGATTAGGGTTATATCATTTATATCTTGATATTATATGTATCACAATGAGTTGGATTGGCCTATGCAGATGGTTATGGTTACAATATTCAGGTATGATCTGACATATTTGTGATATGGTGTTGTACTAATCTAGATTGACTTTCATATGTGTGAATGATATTTGTGTATGAGTTATGATGTAAACATGTTTGCTAGTGACTATTTTGGATATCATGATCTTATTTGGGGTTGAGTTGATATGTTGTGTAGTTATATCATGCTAATATGGATTGAGACAAAATAGCCTCCCTAGAGATACATTAGGGTATGAGTTTTCTTATGTAGTATACTTGGTGCTTCATTCTTGATTATCTCGTCTATTTGGTGTTGAGTGTTTGGTGTCTATTATGGCAGCTAGTTGATTTATTTAACATGGTATGTTTGAAATTTGGTTGGATGTTTGATGAATTGCATAATATGAGTATGTGTTCAAATTATTTTGTTTTAAGGTGATTGTGCTATCACATATGTATTGAGATAACTAATATGTGCTTGAGTATAGTAGGTGATAGTTGTAGCATTATGTCTAATGACTATGAGTTGACTATGCATTATGACATGATTGTTAGACTTGCTAAATTTTGACTTCAATTTGATAGATATGATTGTCTTGATATTTGGAACATGTGGTTGACATGGGTGAGCAGTTGCAGGAAGCATGCTGGTATTAGTCTGACAAGGTAATAGTTGATGTGTTTATATCACTAACAGTCGAGTGATGTGACAGTGCATAGTAACACTCAATTGCAGCAAGGAAAAGGTAAAAGAAAGGAATTGGGCAAGAATTCCTTTGGCTATGTTTGGAAACCCTAATTCCAAATGAATGAGTGCTTTGCCTACATGAAGTATTCTTAACCTTAATCTTGTTTGACATTATGTGGATACATGCTATTGACAGGTATATTAGCTAGTCTTTAGTTATAGGTGGATCTGTAAAAGGATTGGAGTACCTTGAGAGATGGCATGGACGTGTTTAGTTGCAAGCAACGTGCTTGGCACCACAAGATGAGGTAACTGGTGTATTGTTATGTTTATTTACGCACTAACAATTATGTGTTAATGACATCATGATGCAGGGAGTTACATGGCAAGAGAGGTTGCCATGAAATATCGAAGCAGGCTTAAGTCGATTTTTCCTTGGGAACCATGGGGATTGAGTCATGGTTTCCGTTGTTATTCTTGTGCTTTTGGTCTTTTGTAATTGTTGCACTTGATTTGCGATTTTGAATGTCATAAATGTTGTGTTGCGGGCATGAGGTACTATGTATGTGCATTGTGTAGTCATGGTACCATGACATATGCGTTCATTATGTTGCACTTTATATACATATTTGTGTTGTATTATACACCAGGTGTAGGTGTATGTGTTGTATGTTAGGTGTAGGTGCATGTATTGCATGGTTTTGTATGTAGTGTGTGATTGTATGTGTGTGATGCACATTATGTGTATGTGCACATGGTTTAGGAGAGGGCACTGGGTGGTTGTTTGGTGTGGCAATCAATCCACAGTGCAACCGAAATAAAGACAAAGGTAGAAGCTAAGGATTTATGACAGGACAAGTATCATAATTTTATTTCCGTTTTATTATGCATGTGATTTATGACTATAGTATATGATGATTATATGTGATATATGATTATGGTTTACGATGGTTACATGTGATTTATGACGTGTTGGGTGTGGAGCCTGATTATCTTCTGTATTCAAAGGTTTTAGCCGGATGTATACCCCAGGAAGACTGTACACCCCTTCATGCAGGGGGGACTTGTCCCCCCCGGTTGGTAGGTCCGGGGGCTAGCAGGGGTTTGGGGGTAGTGCCCTCGAAGCTAAAATAGATGTAAAATTGCCTTGTAAAAGTCTAGTAATTTCTAGTCAATTTGGGTCGCTCATTAGGCGGATGATCTGACAGTAGAAGTTATGTTTAATTTAGGGTTTTTTGCCCTAGAAGGCAACCCCTCGCTATATATGAGGGAATTGTATTGTGTTTATGTATATCTGTATTTTGAGTGAGGAAGAGAGAGGAAATTGAGAGCAAAGAGGGTTTTATAGTGGATCTACTGTAGGTTGTATCTCTTCAGTTTGCTGGATAATATAATAAAATAAGGACTGGTTGTTTCTTCATGGATGTAGCCCAAACTAGGTGAACCACGTATATCTGTGTCTCTCTTGTTTTATGTGTTTTTTGTGTTTATATTTCTGCAATATTTTATGTGTTCCATTGCTCCATAATATATAATTTCCTAACAACTGGTATTAGAGCCAAAGGTCTATTTGGCTGATAAACTGGTAGGAGAGAAGGGTTCCTAGTTCGAGTGGGAGCAATGGCGGAAGATGGTAGGTTTAGGGTCGAAAAATTCAACGGCTAAAACTACCAGTTGTGGAAGATGCAGATGGAAGATTATCTGTATCAGAGAGATCTGTACCTACCATTGAGCGGAAAGAAAAAGAAGCCGATGAGTATGACAGACACAGAATGGGATATTCTCGACATAAAGGCACTTGGAACAATACGGTTGTGCCTAGTGGTGACTGTAGCATTTAATATTTCAAAGGAAATGACAACAGAGGGTTTGATGTTGGCATTGGCCAAACTATATGAAAAACCCTCGGCCTCAAATAAGGTATTTCTTATGAAGCGTTTATTTAATATGAAGATGTCAGAAGGTGGATTTGTTGCAGACCATTTAAATGATTTTAATACAGTTACAAGTCAGTTAAGTTTTGTAGGGGTAAATTTTGATGATGAAGTTAGAGCTCTGTTATTTCTGTGCTCATTGCCAGAAAGTTGGAATGGATTAATTATGGCCATTAGTAACTCTGTCTCTGGATCTAGTACTTTAAAGTTTGATGATGTTGTCGATACAATCCTTAGCAAGGAAATGCGATAGAAAAGCTCCGGTGAGACATCAGGTAATGCTTTGAATACAAAGATTAGGGGAGGAAAAATGGAAAGAGGAAAGAGCTCTGGATATCGCAGTAAGTCAAGAAAAGGTAGATCCAAGTCCAGATCAGGGATAGTGTGCTGGAAATGCGGGAAGAAAGGACACCTGAAGAAAGACTGCAAGTCTCGGAAGGGAAAAGAAGGAGACGCACAACAAAAAAACAATCATGAAGCGAATGTAACAAAAGATGTATTGCAAGATGCTTTGGTTCTTTCATTAGAAAATATTATTGATGCCTAGGTGGTAGATTCAGGGGCCTCATTCCATGCCACACCTAATAGGAAACATTTTCATGATTGTGTTCAAGGAGATTTTGGACAGGTTCGATTGGGTGATGATAAACCCTGTAATATCGTTGGAATGGGTACAATTTTCATAAAACAACAGAATGGAAATCAATGGCTATCGAAGGAGGTAAGGCATGTTCCAGATCTGAAGAAAAATCTGATTTCAATAGGGCAGTTGAGAGGTGAAGGTTGCGTAAGTACTTTCATAGATAAAACCTGGAAGGTCACTAAAGGATCCTTGGTAATAGCGAAAGGAGGAAAGGTTGGTACATTGTATTTATGCAATGGTATTTCTAATTCCGTTAATTCTTTAACCTCTACAGGAGAAGATATGACATTATGGCATCATAGGCTCGGGCACATGAGTGAGAAGGGATTGCAGATTCTTCACTCAAGAAATTTGTTACCAGGTTTTAAGCATGTTGATTTAAAATTCTATATCAAATTGGATTTATAAAGCTCCATAGACAGTATGGTTATTTTCTGGTTGAAGAAAATGTGTATACGTGTATGTGGTTGTTATTGTAAATATCATAATGAGATGTGTTATAAAGCTCTGGTAAATGGTATGTTTGTCATTTTTTAGTATTGGTCATTGTAAATAATACAACGAGTTGTGTTAAAAATCTCCATGGGTAGTATGTTTTGTTTTCAACAGTCTTATTGGTTATAGGTGTCACTAAACACTGAGGATGGTGTTCCCCCAAGGGGTAGTGTTCTGTAACAACCTTGGTTGAAAATCCATGTAAAATATATAAGACCACGGTCATGGGACACATATTCCAAGCTAAATGGTGGGAAAAAAACATCCTAGTGGGTGTTCATTCAGTTTATCATGGCTAAGGAATTTGGCAAAGGCAATGGCAAAGGATTTGGAAAGGCATGAGGCATATATTGGCATTTTATTTATGAAAATATAGGAAATTAGGATAAAAGAAAGGTGAAAGGTCACAGGTTGCATGTGAGAATCAAATTGAAGGAAAATAATGGAAAATGAAGAAAATAGAGGCCTCATTGATAAAAAGGCTTCCGAGGATCAGTTGGCGAGCTTTTGACAAGTTTTGATGGTGCTCTCTTCTATTCTCCCTCTCTCTCACATACTCTTGAACACTTAGAGTTTTCTTGGAGCACCCTTGGAGGAGTGTGAGATACATAGAGTTTTGGAGAAAGAAGGCAAAGGAAAAGTAGGAAAACGCAAGAGGACATCGGGATCAACAACTATAACAGGTTTTGCTTGTAGGTACTAAGTTGCATATATGTTCTCCTCACTAGTTTTAGTATGCATGACATATGCATGTGGTTTATTGGTTATGATCTGTCACTGGCATGGGGGATTGACAATGGATTTGCCTAACCTTTCCATTTCCTGGATAACCATGGTGTTTTGGGTTCATTTCTTTATTTTTCTAGTTGGTTCTCATGTTTCCTTTAGCTTGGGTTGAGTTACTAGTTCCTGGAAGCCCTAGTTGGACAAATGCTCAGGAAGCCCTTGGTGGGTTGACTTACTAGTCCTGGGAGCCCTGGTTTGACAAATGCTCTTGAAGCTTAATGACAGGGTTGTGTTATATTCTTTCCACGACTAACCCATGTAGTTAACCGGGGGGTTAGAAGGGGGGTGGAGCCGCCCCTTTGTTGTGCTAATTGCGTAGTGGGAGGAAGTCATAAGGGGTTTGAGGGGTGAAGGTAACCCCACTCTATGGGGTTTGGGGCAGCACCCTAGAAAATTTTGGTTTTGGACCCTATATTAGGTTGGGCAAACCTACCTATGGTTTTGTGCATGTTTTTCACACATGGTTTTGGATGCGATGGTTTTCGGTCCATGGTATTGGATGCTTCGACATGTATAAATATGTATTGTAACATTGAAAGGAACATAATGAAAAATCAAAGTTGGTAGTCATGGTTTTGGGATCCAGGGGAAAATCTCTGTGTATATGTGTTTTATGTTTTATGCTCTCACATTGTTTATTTTCTGTGTTTTAGAATTTGTATGCAAGTAATTTCTGTACGGGGTTAAAACCTACATTTGGTATCAGAGCCTGGACCCAAGTTCGATTCCCTTGAGTTGCATTTGATGGGGGTGTTGGAATAATCACCGAACCTCTATGGAATCCGTAATTTCCACCCTGGGGATCCTAGTTACTGGTTTGGAACGTTCACCAACACCTGCGGGTTTTGGAGTAACAAAAAACCTCTTCAGGTGTTGGAAGAATCACCGCACCTCTATGAAATCTGTAATTTCCACCCTGGGGATCCTAATTACTGGTTTGGAATGTTTACCAACACCTGCGGGTTTTGTGTAATGGAAAACCTCTTCATGGTATCAGAGCCAAGTTTTGGCTTCAGGGAGACGCCTTTGTTGCTGAGGGGTTTCACTCGGGCCTATGGTAGACCCTGTTTAGTGGGAGATCTGCGGGATCGATTCTAGTGGTGAAAGAAGATGGTGAGTAGTGGAAAGATAGAGAACGAGAAATTTAATGGTCAGAGTTTTGAGTTATGGAAACTCAATATGGAGGATCTGTTGGTGGATAAAGATTAGTGGATCGCGATAGATTCAGGTACTAAACCAACGGGAGTGTCTGATGAAGAATGGAAGAAGTTGGATCGGAAGGAAAAGAGAATAATACGATTGTGTCTCAGATTTAGTATTACTGAATGTATCAGGGGAAGCTACGGTAAAGGCTTTGTGGGACAAGTTAGGAACTTTGTACCAATCTAAGTCTCTTGTGAATAAACTGTTCATATTGAAAAAACTGTATAACTTGAGGATGAAAGATGGAGACTCAGTGACAGAGCATCTGAATGCATTTAATACTGTGGTAAGTCAGTTATCATCTGTTGATATCAAAATTTCAGATGAAGATAAGTGCATGAATTTTTTGTGTTCTTTACCTGATTTGTGGGATAGTTTAGTTATTGCAATAGGTAGCAATGCAACTGCCTTGCATTTTGATGAAATAGTCTCATCCTTGTTGATAGAGGAGATGAGACGGAAAAATATGGAGAGCCAAAATGGTGATGCCTTGTCTGTACGAGGACGGTCCCAAAACAAAAACAAAAGTAAGTCATCGAGTGGGAGGTCTAAATCTAGAGGGAGATCTAAATCTCTAGGAAAACCTGTAAAGGTGGTGTGCTGGAAATGTGGAAAGTAAGGGTACTACAAAAGGGACTATAAATCTAAAGCTCCTGACAAAGGAAAGGGATCTGATGATGCTCTTTCTGCGGAGGCGAAAACCACCTTAGATGAAGGTTGGGATGTGTACTTGGCTTCTTCAAGTACACACGTAGATCATGAGGCATGGTTGATTGACTCAGGTGCATCCTTTCACTTCACTCCCCATAGAGAGTGATTCTGCGAGTATGAGAAACATGATGGTGGTGATGTCTTCTTGGGGGATGATAGGAAGGCTAGAATCATTGGTCGCGGAAAAGTAAAGTTGAAGTTGCAAGGTGGAAGGGTTAGAACACTTCCGGGTGTTCTACATATTCCTGCATTGGCTAGAAATTTGATTTCTATAAGCAAGTTGGATGATGCAGGTGTAAAAAAAACGTTTGAGGAGGATACCTGCAAGATGGTTCAGGGAGCACTGGTATTTATGTGGGGAGTTCGGATTGGAACTTTGTATAAGTTGCAAGGTAGCACTGTTATTGATGGGTGCAACAATTCTGTGGTTCTTGAAAGTGGAGCAGAAAGGTCTCTGGAGAGAAGACCATGCTGTAGCATCAAAGGCTTGGACATATTGGAGAGAAGGGCCTTCGAATACTTCATGGTAAAGGTATGAGTAATAGCTCTCTGGATTTTGATTTCTATGAAAATTATGTATATGGGAAGCAGAATCGGGTGAGTTGCCCCTGTGGTGGTAAGAGGGCGAAATATATATTAGAGCTTGTGCACAGTGATGTGTTTGGACCTGTGAAGGTTCCATCATTGGGTAAGTCTGTGTACTATGTATCATTTATAGATAACTTCTCAAGGAATACATGGATATATTTCCTTAAGAAGAAATTTGAAGTCTTTGACATGTTTAAATAATTTAAGGCTCTGGTGGAAAACCAGATAGAGAAGAAGATAAATGTGCTGAGGATAGATAACGGTGGAGAGTTTTGCAGTAAGGAATTTGAAGAATTTTGTAAGAAGTGTGGTATAGCACGACATATGACTACTCCATATACACCTCAGAAAAATGGAGTTGTAGAAAGAATGAACAATATGTTGATGGAAAGAGCAAGAAGCATGCTTAGTGGTGCCAAGTGAGGATAGGAATTCTGGGCAAAGGCGGTGGAGACAACATGTTAACTAGTCAATAGATCACCTTCATTAGCATTGTAGGATAAGACTCCATAAGAGGTATGGAATGGTAAGAAACCCTCTCTTTCACATCTTAGGGTATTTGGATGTGATGCATATGTACATGTTCCAAAGGAGAAACAAACCAAGTTGGATAGTAAATCTGAAAAGTGCATCTTTATTGGGTATAAGGATGG